>JAXGGA010003895.1:0-95846 GCA_038373865.1 Uloborus plumipes | reverse complement strand
TCATACAGCTCTTTACCTATAAATGACCGTATCAGTTTTTTCAATGCGCTTTGTTTGTTGACAACAATGACTTTGATACAGTAGCTAATAAAAGGATTTGAATGCATAATACGTCTAGTTTTATAGATCATTAAAAAAAAAACACTTTTGTTTTATGACAATTTTATGTGCTACAATGACAAATGAATACAAAGTAAAAAGTTTTTTCTACAGTACTTTCTTTTTTCAGAATAACTAGAAGCTATCTATGACGTAAGCGTGTTCTAATGGTTTGTTAGCATAAAAATGTTACGTTTTATAAAAAAAAATGATTTCCATATTTAAGTGTAGTTTTTATTATATATGAAGGATCTGCTGGAAAAGCAATCAGCCGACCCTTCCAGTGTTTAAATAAATGTTTCTTTGGTGGGTGCGGTTTTTTTTTTTTTTTTCATTCATTTTATAAGGGCAATTCCATGAAAGTGTGGAAAATCGTTGAAAAAATTAAATTAAACTAGTGTGATTAATTTGCATATTTTTCGATTTAAAAGGGTTGAAAGTGTCTTATGCAAAATAAGTTTCCGTCTAGAACCTAGTTTTTTAGTTTTGGCAGCACTTTGAAGTTGGCATTAGAATGTTTTATTCTTGGTGAAGCAAATGGTCAAACTTTCAACGTCGGTAAGTTTCACTTTTTTTCTTTAGATAACTGTTGCAATGAAATATTAATGATTATTACACTTTAAATTAATATTCTGAATTGCTGAAGTAAGTGTTGTTACCTAAATTAAGTGATTTATGTATATTTAAAAAAAGCACTATGCTATGTAGCGTAAGTTACCAAAAACATGTTAATGTTTTTTATGTGAATAAAGAAAGAGCAATACAATATTAGTAATGTTATATTTTCTATCTTATAAGTGTGTATCAAATAAATAATGATAGTTTTCTTTCAAATACTGTTAATTTTATTCTTTGTGCCACAGTCAAAATGCGTAACGTAAGTTACTGGCATATGCACGTAACGTAAGTTACCCAAATAAAATTTAAATGCTTGCGTTTAGAAATAAAGTACATTGTGGAATAAACTTATGTGGTTAGTAGGAGTAATTTATTCGAACCTTCTTTTATCGTTATGTATTTACTTTATTATATTAAATTAATCATATTTCTTAAAATGTCTTTGTTTGCTAATAAGCTTACATACACGTCTCTTCTAAATTACATCATTCTTTTAGGCTTTTAAGATGTTAATTCACTAAAAAAATATCCTTGCATTCAGTACATAGGATGTGATGTCTATGAAGTATTCAAAAGTGGCTACTATTCTAATTTAAGTTATCAAATGTATTTCGTAAAACACAAATCTAAAAAATCTATTTCTTTCAGACGAAATATTTTGTATGCTCTATTAAAAATGGCACTGACCGCTGCAGAAAAAATGCGTCGTAGGAGGGATAAGCTAAAGAAAGATGGAAAATATGAAGAGTATAAGAAAAAGATGAGAAAATATGTTAAACAATCAAGAATGAAGAAGAAAAAAGAAATTGAAAAACTTCCTTTAACACAACAAAGAAAAATACAGAATAAAATAAGAAACGAGTGTAGGCTCAGAGTAGTAAAATTTAGAGAAAAAATGCGTAAAATCAAAGAGCAATCTACTACTGAGACATGCACGCTTAATTCCACCACAGCATATAAAACTAGGAGCTCTCTCGGTAAAGCTACTTCTAAAGCAAATCGTGCATTACCCAATTCTCCAAGGAAAAAAAAGATGGTTGTCTCTAAATTGTATGAGAAATTCGTAGCAGTGGAAAATGAGGAAGAAAATAATACTGCTATAAGAAATGGAAGGAAGTCTATAAATATTGATATAGTAAAAAAAGTTAAAAAATTTTACGAGAGGGAAGAAATGTCAAGACAAGCACCAGGAGTAAAAGATGTTGTAATAATCAGAAATGATAATGGAACTAAATCAAAAGTGACTGGTATGCAGTTAGTTACGAAAATAAATTGTATCCTGGAATCGTAACGACTGTTGAAGGAAACGAATGTAAAGTAAAAGCAATGACTGCTTTTGGAACCTATTGGAAATGGCCAAAATTGGTAGATGAAATTTATTACACAAAAGAAAATATGATTCGAAAAATTGAACCACCTAAACTTATTAATAAACGGGGACATTATGCTTTTAAAAACATGAGTCTTATGTAATAGGTTTGATTATTTATATAAATCATTGAGTTTTTTTTTTAATTTCTGTGAATTTAACTTATAATTGTTATTTTACAATATCTTGATCTAAACTGGACTGGAATTTTCATTCTTTATTTATTGTAATAAAAATATGCTTATAAGTGAACTTTGTAACATAAGTTACTGTAACGTAAGTTACTCAGCTAAAAATTCCCATAAATTTCAATTTTTGAACTACATTTTTAAATTTGTGAAAATAATTTCCTAAAACTATCCAAAAAAAAGATAAATTATGATTCAAACTAAAAACAATTGTGAAAGAGCAGAGATTTGCCTTAGAACGAACTGTCACGTTATTGCATTCCCTTTTTGTGTAACATAAGTTACTGCCTTATTTTTGGCTGCTAAATTTTGAAAAATTTAAATGCAGCAAATATTTTTGTATTTTTATTATGCTTTTGACTGTCATTTTCATGGATAACTTTCGTACAAGGTTTGTATAACAATATTTGCTCTCACTGAGGTGCTAAATGCAAAAGGGTTGGTCAAAATGTAACGTAAGTCACCGTGGAATTGCCCATAAGATAAGTGTTAATTTTAACTAATCTAACATATGGATATGTATGGATATATAAATGGATATATAAATGGATGTATATATAAATGTATATATAAATGGATGTATATATAAATGGATGGATGTTTGTTCCTTATTACAAATCCACAATTTATGTCAGATCTTTACTAAATTTGACACATAGGGGAAGACCGCCTATATTGGACCACTGCTTAAATTGGACCTCGGGCTTAAAATCTAGTACAGAGATCTATGCTACGCTTTAACGGTAGAAATATTAAGTTTTAGGAATAAAATCAATGTGTATGAAGTTTTATCAGTCTTCGAACTGCGTAGCGTAAGTTACGGCATGATTTATGCTGAAAACGTGTATGATCTTATTTCGTGGACTTGTATCTAGTAAGATAGTACTAAAGCTTGTAAACTAAGGTAAACTGCTGTTATACCATGATGATCTGTGTTTAATAAGGATTACATCCATGTATTAACATGCGCGATTGTGATTATTTTTGACAGAGCAATAAGCTGAAGAATGAAAAATGGCGTGTTTTCCTTTATTGGACCGAAAAAAACTTCCTATATTGGACCGGTGGTCCAATTTAAGAATATGATTTTAAACAAGACTTTTTATTAATCGTAACGTAAAATAAGTGACTCATCTGATTTAATAGCGTAGTTAAAAATATTTTAAACATACTTTAACACCTATTAACGATATTCATTTAAACTTTTTCATCAAGCACATTTTCTAGAAGCTGCAACTTCTTAAAATGTATGTTGTTTTTTCTCTTCATCCATTAAGCTGCCGTTTCAGAAACATAGTTATTAACTGAAATAAAATTTGTGCTGGTTTACCGAGAGAAAAATATGAAATTCTTCGATATGTTCGAAAAGACTTTAAAAAGAAACAATTTATATGCTACTAAAATGTTCAATGTAGATGAAGCTGGACTTTTCACTGTCCAAGAGCCCCAAAATATACTGACGTATAACGGTCCCCCCCTTCCCATGTTTATTTTCAAACAATTACGTTCCATGTAGGATATTATTATAAAAATATCCCCTGGTGTGCAATATGCTCTTTCAAAAAAAGGTTGGATCATAAACGATAATCCACACACTGGTAAAACATTTCATTAAAACCGTTAGGCCAAGCAATGTAAAAAGATTGTCTTTCTGTTAATGAATAGGCACAACACTTACATAAAGAACATTGATCAATACACTTGGCTAACGAGAACGATATAATAATGCTTTCTCTTTAAGCACACCATGCACGTAGATGTGGTCTTTATTCAGTCTCTGTCTAGATATTTTAATCGAGCATGTCATACATGGATGCGAGAACATCCAATGAGATCCATTACCCAATATCGCATAGGAGAACTGTTTGATAGCTGTTATGGTCAAACCGCAATCAAAGCCATGGCAAATGCAGTGAGATGATTCTAAAGAACAGGAGTTTGGCCTGTTAATTGACATGTGTTTAATGACATTGACTTGGCTGGAGCGGAGTTAGAGGTAAGTAGTCCAGATAAAACAACTCAAAGTGAACAGGCTACATGTTCGGTGTAAGTTGTACACCATGTAGAACAACTAGCTAAGACTTCAATTAGTACATGTTCAGCAGAATCAGAGGATCAAAACATGATTGTCAACATTAACTATGTTTTGTAAAACCGGCTCACATATCATCTTTGCCTAAAAAAATGGAACCAAAAGGAAGACTATCTCAGTAATCATTCTAACGCCGTATGAAAGAAGCATAGAACAGAAAAAGTCACACAAGAAGAAGCAAGAAACTGTAAAAAACCATTGTGATTGCAATATTTGCCATAGAGATGAAGTGGAAACATGATTAAGTGCATGAAATGCCATCGGTGAGTTTATCAACACTGCCTAAGAGAGGCCGAAGCAAAAGAAGTTCTATTGCAAATCCTGGTAAAAAGCTGCGTAGTTCAAATTTAAATTATTCTATGATTTCCTGGTACGGTCCAATTTAGGAAGCGCATGGTTCAATATAGGCGCATATATTCCTAAATTGGACTTTTACAACTTTTTATAAAATAATATTTTAAAAAATGACTTTCATATTTTCAGAAAATATAAACTCCTAGGGCGGTTCCTGATTAAATTTAGCTTACGATGCCCTATTTTGTATTTTTGTTTTGCTTCACATTGAGCGACACAGGCCTCCTGTTCTTAGGGGGTCCAATATATGCGGTCTTCCCCTAAGCTCCTTGATGCTCTTGAATTTACATAGGTGGGTTTTCGTCCCCTAATGGGGGGGGGGGGCACAACCCCACTAGGAGGAATTTTTTTTTTAATCCAGTTGAGATCGGATCTTGACCAATTTGCGCACAAAGGACCTTTGATGCTCAAAAAATTAACATTAGAGCATTTTTACCACTGTGGGTGCATCAAACCCCATTAGGGGGTTTTTCACCAGAAAATTAGTGAAATGGAATGTTTACTCCTGTTGATAACAACGGCAACATTTGAAATAAAAAAAAGCTAAATAGTAGTTAAATTTTTAGCCATAAAAATGTTCTTTTCTACACACTGACAAGGAAATTTTACACTATTTATTTTTTTTTTCTTTTATTTAAGCCTGATTGTTGGAAGTGCCTCACTTGAAACAACTTTCATTTTCAAGGTAGACAGTGCAACGCCGGGAAATGCAGCTAATATTTATGTATTAAACTCGATTTTAACAAAACCTTTTGTAGTATTCCACTTCGAATCTGTCATTTTACTAATAAGTAAATTTGCATTTTCGATTTATTCGAAGGTCGGACTTCAATCGTTCTCCCAGAGACCCCTTCATTTATACTTCAACTCCATTATGGGGTGGAGCAGAGACTTACTATTGACTAATGCCAGGTGGAGGGAGTCAGGGTTTGAAAAAACTCAGGGGGAGGGGTTGAAAAGGTCAACAAACCTGGAGTTTTGGTGAAATATGCTGTTTTTTTTAGGTTTTAAATGAAACACCAGGGCTTTTTCGGCTATTCAAAATTCATCGAGTTTTATATATAATTTCGAAATAATGCACCTGTTTTTTCCTCAAAAATAAATTATCGATACAAAGGAGAAAAAAATATAGATCAATTTTAAAAAATATTTTTTTTTCATGAAATGCTTTATTTATTTTTTCTGAAATTATTACCATTTTAAAAAGAAACATTCATCGCTATTCAGAAACTAAATACACATATAACACAAGGAATAAGGGATTTCCTTACGGTCCCCAAAATACAGTGTATGATACATTTATGTAATTTGTTCCTCCCAATGATGTTCTCTCAACCTATAACTAAGTTTAAAGACAAATGGGTAGGAGAGAGCATAACTCTTAAAAATGAACAAAAAGTAATTTTAAATTTAATAACTCTAGAAGAAAAATAAAAACTAGAGCAGTGTTAAAACTAATATTTATCTAGTCATGTACAAAATCTTGCAGATATAAACACATAGAAAATGTTATAACTATTCAAATTGGGCATAATTTAAATTAAGGTGCAATATCACTTCAGTTGTCTGATTTTGGCTAGTTTTATGCTGTTATTGTAATGTAACATTTTTTACTTCGCATCCTTGCATTGCCAACCTGTTCTACGTGAAATGTACCATATACGCCGTATCTCCATTTTGTTCATTTAATGATTGTGAGAAATTATTTTCAAAGCATTTCAATTAGCAGACAGATACCCTAGTAACTAGGAATAATTTATCTCTAGGAATATTACTTTTCCAAATAGAAATTTATGAATAAAAAAAGCGATTATTTGTTAGAAAGGAAATTTATCCAAATTAGAAAAAGTCGAAAATTCTAGCTGGTTCTTCGATTGGTGACGCTTTTTCACTGATATTCTTCTGAGAAGAGGGAGACAAAACGTCTCACACGAGATGGACAGCATTATCTTATAGACAGAGGATTATCATTTTTGTTTAAAATGCTACGACAGGGCGAACGTGCCCTTATGAGCAACTATCCCCGGTCTACGAGATATACGTGGGTCCTAGTTTCAGTTGTAGTTATTGTTTGATCAAGAAAAAAAAATATATGTGTGAAACATTTCACAAATAAGAAGTAAATAGTTTATGTTTGTGAAGAAAATGTAGCCGATGCAATTATTATTTTAAAGCCCAAAATTACAAAATATTTCACACTTGTTTCGCGATTACAAGGAGCTCTGTTTTCAATCCTGAAATACAAAAACGGAAAGAGCTTCTGACACTATTGCTACAGTCAACTTAAAAAAAACTACTGCAGAGCAACAGAACCGATTACAAACCCAAGAACACGTTCACGCCGTAATTTTGCGATTTTTTGCTGTAGTATTTTTCAATTACTATTGATTTAGTTACAACTCCAGTTTTTTTTTTTTTTATTTCCCCTTCTTGGCTAAACCATTCTTCAAATATTTACTATTGTGACCTAAGATTACACAAACATACAGCTTCGATCTGATTTTCTACATAAGTCTTACCTTAAAGGAAAAAGGATTGTGGTAAGCTTCACACGCCGAATGAGCTCAAACTGGTATTTCGGCAGGAAATTGCAGCGATTTCTCAAGATTCTGTTGACATGACTTTCCGAACTTTTCTATGAAGAAGCAAATATACTGTATAGAATATAAGAGGTCATAATAATTGATTTTCTGAGCAAAGCTGAATTTTGAATATATTGTGCTTTGTGTGCTTTATACAAAGCGTATTAAACTGGAAAATAAAAACAGTGTAAGTCAAAACTTTTATTGGCCATTTCAGCATAAAATCAACAAAAAAAAATGCCAAAATTAGTATAGCATATAAAATTGGAAGTTGACGCGTGCAACAACAAACTTAAAAGACAATTTATTTACAATTCACTAACAAGAGATTTCATAGTAGAGAGACTGTGCTGTACGCATAGAATTTCCAATTTTGCCTGTCTTCTCAACCTTAATACAAAGGCGCATTTTTAAAATAAGTACCGTTTTGATGTAAATAAAGAACAGACAGAAATATCCTTACATTGTATTTTTACTTGAAGGTCCATATCTTAAACTATTTTTCTACATAATTGCATTAAATGTAAGGCACTTAGCATATCGTACAATCACCTTTAAAAAACGTTGATCGATTGAGAGTGCCGCGGATTGTTACGTAGGGGTGGTAATTCGTTTTTTAACTGAAAAAGGGTAAAAAGCTATTGATATTCATCGCGAGATTTCCTCAGTACATGGTGAAACCATTATGAGCGATGGAGTGGTTAGGATTTGGGTCCTAGCGTTCAAAGATGGCCACTCTAATGTGCACACCAAGGAACGGAGTGTGGTCGACCTTATTTCATTAATGAAGATTTTGGGCAAAAGCAGCCCAGATCAAGCATCCAGTGACTACTACCTGGTTTTTCATCTGAAACAGCACCTCAGCGGCTAGCTAGTGCCAGGACAATGACGGGGATGTCAGGTTGATCGTAATGCAGTAGCGGCATATTTCTTTTAAGAGGGACTTTTAAAACTGATTGTACGATATGATAAGTGCCGTTGTATTGGTGGCAATTATGTAAAAAAGTAGTTTAAGGTATGGGCTTTTACGTAAAAAAAATATATACAGATATCTTTGCTTGTTTTTACTTTATACCAAAACGGTACTTACTTTAAAAATACGCCTCGTACTAGTTTTCACTTTTCTTCTCTTGATATATGTATTTTGAACGCATGTTCAGTTTTAAAGCTTTATATCGAGAAGATTTTTTTTTTCTTTTTTGTAATTCAATTCATCAATTGGTTTTACACGTGTATTTACGCTTTTGCATTGAAAAAAGATATTTAAACTTTCTAGTTATCTCATTAGCTATTAAAAAAAATGATAAAACTCCTTACAGTTAGAGTAATCTGCATAAAAAGAAGAAAAAAGCTCTTGGATTGAGATACAGTCGAACCTGTTTATCTCGAACCTCTCTATGTCGAAATTTTTCAATTTCCCTGCTTTTACAGCATAAATTTAATGTTTTTTCTCATGTTTATCTCAAATGATTTTTCCCGAAAACATCTTTATCTCGAATTTTCACGACTCTCATTTTTGAATTTCATCTTCAGCCACCTTTATAAACGGTATAACTTGGAGACAAAAATCATCTTTTGCACAATCATTCAAAGACTATGTTCGTACTTAAAGGTATGCATTAACTTGCTACAGATATAGTCATCACAATTAGTAAAACGTGGACTCACAACATGTCGTACAGTAAAATATTCAACAATATCAATGCAAAACAAGCTGTTAAGTATTTGACTTTCTTCTAATTGCTTATTTTTGTAAATTTTATCACAACCTCCATTATCTCAAAACCTCCGTGTCTCGAATTTTTCTTCTGTCCCGTGAAATTCGAGATAGACAGGTTTGACTGTAATTGTTTTAAAAATTAAAGAGACATATTCGAGATCTTTTGGAACCTTAACTGAGAGAGAGAGAGAGACAGAGAGAGAGAGAGACAGAGAGAGAGAGAGAGAGACAGAGAGAGAGAGAGAGACAGAGAGACAGACAGAGACAGAGACAGAGAGAGAGAAAGCTAGTTACTATCATAAAATCGCATGTTAGTGTGTAAGAACGTAATCACCTAGTTATTTTCTCATATTACTCTTTATTACCTTAAACTGCTTTCACCAAACTATTGTTCTCTCATCGAAACAAGCAAATGAAATTACTTCAAGCGATGCGGAAGTTCATGATCACAAGTATGAGAAACTTCAAGCGTAAGAAGTTTCGACGTTTTCAGTGGTTAATTGTTTTCTAATTAATGTGTCGGAGACTAGGGATATTTTAAGAAGTTAATGACATCTTCCGTTCAGCAATCTAACAAATCCTTAATTGTTTTACCCTTATTATTTTTCTCACGTTTATTATCTCACTTAACATCATATATCATGCGTTTGCTCTAGAGTTAAATAGTTAAATCAAATGTAAATTAACGGTATTTTAGCAATGTATTATGCCTATACGTATGGAATGTGCCTGTACTTTATGTACTAAAGTGCAATACACTTGTACATACAAGTAATGTACTAACGTCTAATAAAACTGTGCATTAGAGTTATGATTTAAAAAAATAGCCTGTACTAAAAACCAATGATCTTTTTGACGCACTATTAGAAAATAACATCAGTTTTTGCTTGTTACAAAAAAAAAAAATCACAGCAATGAAATTGACAATTCTTAAATTTTCTACTTAAACTTAATATTTCAGCGCGTCAAAATATACTAGTTGAAATCAAGTTCAGACTCAATTGTTTACGTTTTGTGTTTCTGGTGCAATTTTGTCATTAATTTCTCCCGTAGTAGGGCATAAAAATTAATCAGTAATTTATCGACTACGAATTTGTTGGTACAAGTTAGAAGTAGTTTACAGCTACAGAGCAGTTGAATTTCAACATTCTGTCCATCAAAACCAGGTTACTGTCATGGACCTCGCTGAAGTTAAAGTACACAGTATCAGGGCCGTAAACCAGGCATTTGTTTCGGGGAGGGTTTAACCAAACATATTCATTCCTCGCGAAATCTCTGTGACCCATAAAATTTGATTTCATTTATATATTCTATTGATTTTTGTTACAATAGTTTAAATTGGGAGGTGCTGCTTTTTGGGCATTAGCATGAGCAAATCTAAAAGATGACGTATCTATTAAATGAAGAAAACAAATCTGATGTACACTTCGTTACCGCTGTTAAATATTTGATGTCCTTCTAATAAATCAAAAGAATAGATGCTCGTACTCATGTATGCAACTTCGAAAGTACCCATTTCATTTCATTTCACCCTCCAGGGTCCCCCGTACCTACCATCTTAGTGGTTTAACCGGGATAGGGCCCTGAAGAGCGCTCTGTTCTTAATTTTGAACCAGAACCTAGGGTCGAGCAAACCATAGGCCCTAGCACCCCCAGAGGTATCGTTTCACTTGGAAGACTTTGTGATCACGACATTTTTAACGCCTCCCAGTCACCATTAATCAAGACGGTGGATCTTTGATCGGCTGGGATCGAACCCGGGTCCCTTCGGACACGAGTCCGATGCCTTACCGATCGGGCCACCACGGCCCCTCGAAAGTACCCAGGTAGCACAAATAACCTTTAAACGTTTTATAAACGTTTTTAAGCGGTTGTTGCAACGTTAATAACCATTTTACAACCTTTAAAAAACGAAGTGTGCTACTTGGGTACACACTTCTGAAATTTATATTCTGACTCCTTTAAAATATGTTAAGAGTTTGGTATTTTCAAATTCAAAAAATTCGGAAGGTTTTTTTTTTTTTTTAGCTTCAGGCAGTTAAAATCTGAAGGAAAACAAAAGAATAAGAAGGAATTAACAAGAAATGGTACATTTTTCAGCAAATACAGAAGTGAATAGCATTTTTTGGGATAGTATTGAAAAACTTCGGAAGGGGTTTGAACCCTAAAAACCCACCCCTTAAATCCGGCCACAGTATTTATAGTTATTTCCTCCATTTAGGGAATGAAAAATGTTAAATACCGAGACTTACATCATTAAAATATGCCATTATATGTTGTGTGTTTCAATCGCGTATATCTCGAAAAGGGGAAAATTACGGAAAATTAGACCCCATCGGATGCAGCGCCCTCGATAAAATAAAAACCATGTTTCAATTATTTTTCTGGAAAAAAGGGGCCGTGTCATTGTTGTGAATCAAAAAATATAGTTTAAGTAATGTTTCTAAGAACCATCAAAATGCAACTGCATTTTTTGAGGTAGACTCCATATACTTCATAAAGCTCATGAAAGAAAACAAGAATTTAAAATATTTGGAGTCTTCGTAGGATGTGTAGAGCAATAATTGATACATTAATCAAAATGAAATTGCCCCAAACTGCTGCCTTTTCCCCATGCGGACAAAAAGAAGTTTCACAGCAATAAAAAATAATATATTTAGCATTGAATCATTTGTGGATACCAAAAGGGTTTCACTAGAAAGCATGAAATGTAAAAAAATGAAATTATATTATGCTTTCCGTTTCGTCAACACGTGGTGTGGCTACTTGTTGAAGACCTTGCTTGTCAAGTTTTGTATTGCATAACTGGCTGGAAGATGTATATTTTTCTAATACGTTGTAAAAAATTACTTGCACATATTTGTTACACGTTGAACGAAATTATTTTCACATATTCCTTTCATGAAATCCTTCTTTAAACTGAAACAAAATAATTAACCAAAGATACAAAAATAATCTTTTTTCGAAAAAGTAATTCAAGATTTTAAAAGTTTAACCCTTCAAAAACTCTTTTTTTTTTTTCAAAAGAGTAAGTTTGTTTCATCAAAACCCTACTATCCCATAAAAGAATAAAAACTCAGCTTCTGAAACCTTATGAATTGAAAAATCCAAAAACGATTCAATTTATATGCTCACGTTGTTTACAAAAGACATGAGTTCAATACTTAATCTGTGTGTAGACATTTTTCTTAGCAATATTTCATTAAATTGCCTTGGAAAAAGCCAGAAATTGCTTTACTCTGAGATATTTTACTTTATAAAACAAATTTTTCCTTATTTTATTTATCTACCGAATTGGAAGAAATATCTAGTACACTAATAAAATGTTCTTTTGTACGTGCTTGCGTTTGCGTAACCCAATGCCACAGTGAAATCCAGAAAGTAAATGATTCCTAGAGTAGAAATTAAATTCTTTGCTTTCAGACTATCAACTTTACAATTCTCAATTTGGTATAGTTGAAAACGTGTTTTTTTTTTCGTGCTCAAAAGTTAAGTAAATCTATACTAATAATACAAAGCTGAAGAATTTGTTTGTTTGAACCCGCTAATCTCAGGAACTACTGGTTCGAATTCTTTCTGTGTTGAATAGTCCATTTTATCAAGGAAGGCATTAGAGGCGAAATAACATTAAGCAAAATGTAAGGAATTATTATTAAATATGAAGAGGTATTTCCGGGCTTATAGGCCGTGGTCAATGAGAAACATAAATTTCAAACGTTTCGTCGGACACTGCGGTCGACATCATCAGTGAGTAGTTTTGGTGAGACTGATGCGCTAGCTCCGGCCGCTCTAGTATTTAAGTAAACTGCTGATGGGAGCTGGCTCCTGATTGGTAGTTGTTTCTCCGGTCTCCGGAGCGGTCTGTATTCTGATTAGATGGATTTTCCGGTATGGGTGAGCCTCCGTCTATGTCTGGACCGTTATGCCGAGCGGATCTAAGGGCAGAATTCCACGTTTTCGGTAAGTTGAAGTTCTCTTCTTTTCTATTGAAGTTACGCGGATTATCGATTATTATTACGCGAAGCTGTCGAAATTTTCAAGCATCCGCGTTATTTCAATAGAAAAGAAGAGAAATTCAACTTACCGAAAACATGGCATTCAGCCCTTGGATCCGCTCGCCATAACGGTCCAGACATAGACGGACGATTGCCTATACCGGAAAATTCATCCAATCAGAATCCAGACCGCTCCAGAGACCGAAGAAGCGATTCGAAGCGATTCGAAAGATCCGAGTTTCGAATCGCTACAGAAAGTTCCAACACGGCGGACATGAATCAAACTATCACCATAATGGACATATAGAAGGGTTATGCATTTTCATGGAAATAATTATCTCATATGCGCGTATAATTTGAACTATTTAGTAGAAACATTAATTTCTCCCCAAAAGTGTAGTTAAGTTTCTTTTCCACTCATGAAAACTGGATTTCTTTCGGGCGATGGAGGCGATCGCCTCCATCGCCCCTCTCTTGTATCCGCCCCTGCACGCCCTAGAGAAAACAATGATTCTACTCGAAACATAGAAATAGAAAAGTACACCAAACAGTCGGAAAAAATGTGATTTGATGAAATACATTGCATGCAGCAGTTAAATGTTTGTGTACAGCATCTTCCCCCTAAGATAATTTGACAGGCGGCATCTTCCCCAACGGTATGGAGAAGATGGCGAAATGGAAGGGTTTTGTAATCAGTCACTTTCTTAAGTAAAAATTTGTTTTTCAAAGCGAAACCTATATATATATATATATATATATATATATATATATATATATATATATATATATATATATATATATATATATACATATATATACATATATATACATATATATATGCATATATATATACATATACACTGAAGTGACAAAAGTCATGGGATAGCAATATGCAAATTTTCAGATGGCAGTAGCATCGCATAGAACAGGTATAAATGCGCAGTGCTTTTACAGAGCTTTCATTTCTGTTCAAGTTATTCATGTGAAGAGGTTTTAACGTGATGATGACCGCACGACGTGAATTAACAGACTTTGAACGCGGAATGTTAGTTGGAGCTAGACGCATGGGTCATGCCATTTCGGAAATCGTTAGAGAATTCAACATTCCCAGATCCACTGTGTCAAGAGTGTGCCGAGAGTATGAAATTTCAGGCATAACATCCCACCATGGACAGCGCAGTGGTCGACCGCCTGCACTTAAAGATCGAGACCGGCGACGTCTGCAAAGAGTCGTAAATTCTAACAGACAAGCAACACTGCGTCAAATCACCGTAGAAATCAATGTGGGACGTACAATGGACGTGTCTGCTAGAACTGTGCGGAGAAATTTGGATTTCTTGGGCTATTCCAGCAGAAGACCGACTCGAGTGCCTTTACTGACAGAACGACATCGCTTGCAGCGACTCTGGTGGGCACGTGAGCATATCGGTTGGTCCCTAGATGAATGGAAAACCGTGGCCTGGTCCGATGAGTCACAATTTCAGCTGGTAAGAGCCGATGGTAGGGTTCGAGTGTGGCGCAGACCCCACGAAGCCATGGACCCAAACTGTCAGCAAGGCACTGTTCAAGCTGGTGGTGGCTCCGTAATGGTGTGGGCTGTTTTTTCATGGCATGGACTTGGTCCTCTAGTGCGACTGGACCGAACATTGACTGGAAATGCTTATGTGCAGCTACTTGGAGATCACTTGCAGCCATTCATGGACTTCATGTACCCAAACAACGATGGGATTTTTATGGATGACAATGCGCCATGTCACCGGGCCACAACTGTTCGCAATTGGTTTGAAGAAAATTCTGGACAATTCCAACGAATGATTTGGCCACCTAGATCGCCCGACATGAATCCCATTAAGCATTTATGGGACACCATCGAGAGGTCTGTTCGTGCCCAAAATAATGCCCCATCAACGCTTTCACAATTATGGACGTCTATCGAGACAGCATGGCTCAATATTCCTGCAGAAGACTTCCAACGACTTGTTGAGTCCATGCCGCGTCGAGTTGTTGCACTTCGCCGGGCAAAAGGAGGGCCGACACGATATTAAGAGGTATCCCATGACTTTTGTCACTTCAGTGTATATACATATATATATGCATATATATATACATATATATACATATATATATATATATAAATATATATATTTATATATATATATATATATTTATATATATATATATATATATATATATATATATATATATATATATATATATATATATATATATATATATATATATATAAATATATATATATATTTATATATATATATATATATATATATATATATATATATATATATATATATATATATATATATATATATATATATATTAGGGTGATTCAGAAATGTATGGAAAAAAATAAACTTTGTATTTTTGTGCGTCTTACCCTCTTATTTTGTGCCACTATATATACTGATTATTTGTGCAAAATTTTGGTAAAATATATTAATATTTAGAGGTCGCTCAAACGCCTTGAAATTTCGTAATATTGACAAAAACGTGATCGTAAATGATATCTATAGAAAAAAGAAGCCTTTATATTTTTGTGCGTCTTACCCTCTTATTTTGTGCCACTATATACACTGATTATTTGTGCAAAATTTTGGCAAAATATATTAATATTTAGAGGTCGCTCAAACGTCTTGAAATTTCGTGATATTAACAAAAACGTGATCGTAAATGATATCTATAGAAAAAAGTAGCCTTTGTATTTATATTCGTCCCACCGTCTTATTTAGGCCCTTTATATGCACTAAATTATTCGCCCAAAATTTTAGTAAACTATATTTACATTTAGAAGTACTTTAAATTTTGTGATAGTGGCACAAATGCGAACGTAAATAATAATAATAATAAAGTTACTTTATTTCTTTTTTATATCTCCGAAGAAAAAAAGCGTGTCATCACAAAATGAACTATATATCTAGAAAACCAATGAAATGCAGAAAAGTATGAAAATTAATCAAATACGGAAAAAATATAAAAAACAAATTTAAATACATTAAATATATAGTAATTCGCTCATTAATTCTTGCAATACTTTTTAAGGTTACTTTTTTGCAACTTTGAAACCTTTTCTGTGTTCCCGTACCACTTGAAGAAGACACTGTCTTTATTTTTCGTCGTTAGTGATAGTCTTAACAAATGCTTCAATAAGGGCCATGCCACGCTCCGTATTATCGTTTACAATCCTCAGTTTCTTTGGTAGTATAAAGCCATGTTGGTAGCTATCTTAAAGATTCGAATGCTCAGGATCAAACAGCTGATATATTTTGAGTTTCTTCTTGACATGAATAAGGACGCTAAAAATATTCCAAATCATTTCTTAGCGCTTGCACAAAAAGGGTTGCTGGGAACCCAGTTCTTAGATATTCTTTCCCATTAACGATAAGAATGTGAAAGAAATCACATTCATATGTTACGAATACCTTTTGTTTGTCCAGCTGCAAGTTTGAACTGGTTGGGAAATATCCATAACTTGAAGCCATAAAGAATCTTTAACACAGATATAACACGAGGAAGGAACCACTCCTGAGACACGAAAACATACACCAAGAGAAGGTGCTCTGCTCAAGAAAATCGCACTAAGCTGTAGTATCTTCCTTGGACACTTCTTTTACATGGGTCATCAGAAGTTAACTCTGCGCAACTTCCATTACTAGTTGCACGTTGCTCTGAATGTGCTACCAACTCCTCAACCTCATCGTTCCTCACTCCAGGTTTAAAATTAGAATGTTTTATTCTGGACTATGATTGCTAAAACCGCTTAAAAAGCAGTATTGTAGATCCAATGGCAGTGGATGGTTCCACGCAATTGCGTGAACATCGCATCTGACATTGCACGCAATCAAATACCCCAATCTACCTATTTCTTGGTTTATCGGTTAAAATACCGAGAGACCAAGAGTAGAATAGATTTCGGTTGTAATACCACAGAAAACACAATGTCTAAAATATAATGGCGGAAAGCACAATATAAAAGTTGCTTCCCCAGTTTTTTTTTTTTCCCCCAAGTTCAAACATGCTCCCACTTTAGTACCGGCAATGAGTGTCGTATTGAAACACATACCACGTACGAGCTCAGTAAGTTCCCATTTATCTAACTAGTTATCGTATAGCAGCATTTTCCGTAGCAATTCCAGTGCCTGACTAACTTACTAGAACCCAGAAGTAAATCATCAATGCTTGTGGTCTTGATACTAATACTGGTATGAAACCCGCCGATCATCCTTCATTTTCCCAATATATTTTGCATAAGTGCTTCGTTCCAGTGAACTATCAAAGGAAGTCCTAGATTTAAACGACTTGTGTAAGTTAACGGCTAATTCAGAGCGAATAGTTTGCATTTACCGTTTTATGGACGTTGTCAAATCCTCCCCATTTTGACCCATACTTTGTACTGTAGCAGCTACTATCAAAGTGGCTTTCTTTCACTTATACTGGGCTCTGTCTAGAGTGGATGCTAGGTGTTTTAGCCAAATAAACTCATACACCTCAAACAACCTAAAAGAAAACAGAAACCGCAGCCCGAGCTTGCAGCTGCATTTTCTACCCAAACTCAGGTAAGAGATAATGCAGCTTTGAAGCGGGGGGGGGGGGAATCGTTACAACTCACTTTAAGCTATTATTTTATTGACGAATTACTTAGTAGAGTAAACTAACGTTTTAAGTTATTCCATTTTATATGAAGAATAATATTATTTCGGGTAATGAAGCTATATACTCCAACTCTCGAAATTGCTAATTTTCAACAGAATTTGATCGCGTTGAGCGACCTCTAAATATTATTCAATTGAGCTAAAATTTTACATACATCACATTCATGAATAGTGTAAAAAAACTGCGGGGTAAGACCAGAGAAATTCCAAAAAAAAAATTTTTGAATCACCCTAATATATATATATATATTAATCAAGCACAAAAGTCCATATTTTGTGAATAAATTGGATATTTAAAAATAAAATCAACTCCCTATTTTATGTAAAATAAAGTCTAAAACAATGGCATCTTCTCGCAATCTACCTAAAAATAAATATTAGATTAAACATGGATGCAATACAAGTCACCTCGACTTAAGGCATTTGAAAACCTAATGTATTTTGTCCTTGCATCAAATTTGAACATTATTATTAAAAACGGATGTCTGGGGAGATTTTCCCCTCTTCTCTAAGTTCTTAATATATTTAAACAATGTTAACCCGTACAAAACTTAATTGAAAATTCCCAGATGAATAAGTTACGTTTTATCACAGTTATTTTTAGCCCCGCTACCGGCTTCTCATTATCTTCTCAAATACTTAATCCAAAGAAAAAAATAAAGAGAAGGTAATCCTTAGTAAAATGAATGTATGCGTAGGTTTCTATAGAAACCATTTGCAAAAGTCCAAAAATAGATTCAGCATCATTTATATTTCGTATTAGCTCTGTTTAAAATAACATTGCTTTCAAGCCCTACAAGTTTAAACGCGGTAAGCAGTTACTCATGTTAAGCGTATTTGCATATAAAAATAATTAAAACTGCGTGGCTTAAGAAATGGGAAATGACTTGACAACCTCTTTAGGAAACCCTTTTGACAGAGTTTTATGCGGGATTAACTATTTCATTTAAATTAAATGTCACATCTCAAATTCATACACTTCCATAGTGCACCCTTAGGTGAACAAATATAAAAGGTAATTATTATGTTTGAAAGAGAGGGAAAGAAATGTAACCGTAAATACAGCTTAAATGAAATATTAACCTGCAATCCATTCATAGATAAACAAGTTTAACTTACCGTCATTTCTAGCGTACAAGAGCTTTATAACAAAAATTCCTCTCATGGTTAAACTTTGAAACCGACAAGCTAAAATAAATATGGTAGAAACAAATTTGTTTTGCTTTGCACGTTCCAAATTCATAATTTAAATCATCCGTCCGATATTGAAATTGCAACCATTCTCTAATAAAAACAAATTCCTTTACTTTCTAATGCTGCCGAAGAGAAAAGTCCTTTTTTATATCATAAAAATTGCTAGTGAATATAAAAGACTTGGGTCTGAAAAATAGTACAAACCATATCCGAGAGTTTGATTTTGTGAAAACCAATTTTAATAACTACCGCCAATTAATTATACTTTTTATTGTTTCGCCATTTAATTGCGTGTAATCAAACATTAACTGTTTGGCCATAAGGTAATTGATAAAGGGTGACACTTCAGCTTCAAAACCATTAGGAGTTAAAACATTATTTAAAATTGCTCTGAAATGCAACAACAGTACAAAATATCAATTATATTACCTTTTAACCCTTTCTGAACAACATTTTTTTTTTTAAGTCTCATTTGTTCACTCTGTTACACAAACGATCAAAATTTTTAAAAACCTTTTATAAATTACCTAAACACAAATCCTTGTCACTATATTAGATACAAATACAGGGAAAATTAATAATATATCTATTCAATTAAAAAGCAGAAATTACTTAAATTGATGAAAAAAAAATCTACAGCGTCGGCCTTGATTTGATACATTTTCGTGAGAATGAACCTCCTTATGGCGCACTAAACATTTACAATACAAGTACTAAGATTAAACTAAAAATTTAAACAACCCCCGACCCTGATTGTGGAACCTTATATTAAAACAATCTTAAACGAAAAGTTATTAAAGAGGGACAGCACAGGCAGGCTGCCTCATCCCCCCCCCCCCTTTCAGAGTATACTAAATTTCTTTACTTTTTCTTTCGGGATCTTTTTACAATACATTAAGATTTCTTTTGTGATTTTATTCGACTTTTTGTCTTTCGTACTATGCAAATAAGGCAAAAAGCTGTTTACAGATAAGGTGGAGACTGCTCTGGAAGAAAATTGTTAGGATTTGTTTTTCCTACAGATAACTATAACCATATGAAACATCATAGTCAAAAAAAAAAAAAAGGAATAATAACAATAAAAGGTCACTTTTGTAAAGAGTATGGAACTACTTCCAATTTGGGGTGCCTCATACGGCCTTCGAAATAACTTTGCACAGGCAGCGAATTTAAGTTACTTTATGAAAATTTATTTCCTGAACATTTCATAATTTAGCAAAGGAGAAGAACACAAAGAGAAATAAAATAAATATCGAGACAATTGTTGTTTGCAAATCCATTTTTAAGCGATTAGTCTTTCACTAAGGTTTTTTTTCAGCGCTTTAAGAACCATAGGACATACGTCTGTGTAAACTCGATTGAAAATATATTTTGCGAATTATCGATTACAAAAATATTATTAATTACATTTTTTCCCGTGTTATACAGCCATCAGAATCTTAATGTGCAAAAACAAAAGCTAAAAAAAGGAGATTTAATAAAAATTTAAAAATAAATGAATAAAATTGAAAAAAAAATGATTTTTAAAATGTTTAAAAGATGTACATTTTTTTAAACGTCGCAATTTTGGATTTTCAGAAAGCAGCCGTATAAACAAAAAAATAACCCAAAAAATACCCTCCTTCTAAAAATTACAATGGTGCAGTCTATGTCATGCCCCCCCCCCCCCAAATAGGGCACTCCTGTCTCATAAAATCCAGGCAGATCGTCACTTCTTATCGGATTTAATAGCATAACTACCCTTAATGTTTGTTCATGAGGAATTTTAGTTTGTGTTTAGCAGCGTCAAAACGATGCAAAATCTTGATGGGTATTAGATCAGCATTTCTGTGTTCTTTAAGAGGATCAAAGCTAAAAGCAGCTTTTGAATTCATGTAACTGTTTTAGAAAACGTTTTAAAAAGAAAGAAATATCTATGAGTGATAAAAAATAAACATGCGTCATGATAAATGTTTTTTTTTAAACTTTTATCACTTACACGTTTTCATAAAAAACGAAATTATAAAAATGCTCTAGTTTAGTTAGACGCAGATGTTGAAAAAAAAATAAGAAGAAGTTAACTAATTTTCAGAAAGCTCTTGCTTATTAAAATAAAAAAAAGAGGTCAAAAACTGAATAACATTCCTACGCTGAAGTCGTGGTTGGTGGAAATGGTATTGTGCAAATAAGAACTTATGAAAACCTTTTGCATATTTTAGTAGTAGAAATGGAGAAAAGTTAGTTTAAAATAAATAGAGCAAGTAAACAAACACCTTTAAATTCTGCAAAATAAAACTTCCATAACGCAGAAAACTACGGAAAAATTACCGCATACTGTAAAGAAAAAGGATTGCGTGTTTCTCTATAACATTTGCGCTTATGTTTTTTAAGAGTTTCAAGTTTCAAGAAATAAGTTTCTCTGCTTTAAATTTTTCCTCACTTCCTCTGAAATATGAGTGCATTAATACTTGTTTTCGTGACTTAGACGTGTAGACTAGTTGTTTTGTTAGAAGTTTTCTTCATAGCAGTTTGAAAAAGAAATCTTTCTGCATTAATCTTTTTTTCTAAAAGCTTTTTTTCCTACTTAACTTTAGTTCAACTTTTTCTTTAAGCATAAAACTATTACTTCATCGTTGATGTTAGGAGCCTACAGAAACTCAAATGATATTCTTTGAAGCGTTGAAAAAATATTATAAAGTTAAAGACAAAACTTCCAGAAACGGCTTCTATTCCACAGCTCATATGTAATCATTTATTGAAATAGAAGCTCGCATTAAAAAATTCATAATAAAACAACCATATTTGTTCAACCATATTTGGTTTTTAAGAGTCTAATGTCATCAATCCCACATATGTGCTAAGGAGTACAATTTATCAAAAGTAATTCATAGGGGATATAATTAATGACATTTCTTAGACGGAATACAGTGAGTTCAATTGCCTAGTAACTAATCTACCCTTACTGCCACATGATTATTTTTGTGATGGTGGGTTAATAAATATTGTTGAAACAGTAAGCAACATTGGGCAATAAATTGCTATTTGCTTCTAATAAGCAAACAATTTCAGAGCAACACGTTTGTAATTCCTTCATTTTATAACTCCAAATCCTTAGTTAGAATTCGACGTTGACATTGTTATCTGGGCCGGCCTGACCAAAAATTTCCGCACACGTGACCCATGCCTTCGCGCCCCCTCCCCCTTCCGTCTTTTCCTCCCAGATAACCTACCAAAATAAACACGAATCAATAAGATTTAAGCTTTTTTTTAAACACTTTTGAAAACGTTATTTTTTTAATTTAATGTTTAAGATAAATAAAATAAATTCCCTTTCTAGATCTTGAAAATAGAAATTCACGAGTTTCACTTTTACAAAAGTTTATCCATAAAAATGTGTACTTTACATTTAAAATATGCAATTGTCAACATTTAGAAAATGAGTCCGTTGAAACCTTAAGAAAATTAGAAGACTTCACTTGTTAACCTTTTAAGCGGTCAATTATTTTACTAGAAATGTTTCCAAAAAAGGCATATTTTTATTGCATATAATTAAGTACCATACTTAATAGAATAAGAATATTAAGAATTTTTTTTTCACTTTTAATGCTTTTACAAAATGCTTTTTTTAGGTACATTCTGCATGCAGTAAAGAATGGTTTACTGCAAAAAAATTTTTAATTCTCACTGTAAATTTTGAAGTTTACAATTTTCCAAACAGTTCAGAAGTCTTTTTGTGTATGGTACAATTTGAAACATGGTGTAATGCGAAGTCCTACACCACAAATCAGGGCAGAAATAACGTGTTTCTTTTCAGAATCTCTTTCCATTCTCATTTCTTTTCGAACAGCATACTGCGCATTGTACTACATAGAAAAACCCGAATGAAAAGATACCATTCACATGGACAAGCCCACCATCTGTTGAAAAAAATACTAAATAGTCTCTTTCAATAATGAAAAATGCAGGCAAACCAGAAAAGGAAAGGAGAAAATATCGATGCCCGTACGCCGTACGGGCAAACCAGATGAGGCCAATTTCAGGTAGCACGTACACTGTACGAGCAAACTGCTTAAAGGGTTAAAGAAAGAATAAGAAAAAAATCATACAAAGAGCAAAACAATAATTCCCCATTCTTGCTGAAAATTATTCTTTTCAATTATGTTTTAAAAATAAAAGTCTACCTAGGATCTGAACTTAAAAAGCAATTTATTCAAAACTTTTAAAATTAGACTTGCATCCCTTTGATCCTCACTTCCGCATATGCAATGTATGACCACGACTTAAGTGAATATTTGAAGCTTTTTAAAAGCAGTTACGCCATTTCAATTTCTGTGATTGTTTGTCGGTTACGATGAAATTGCCTGTAGTTATTTAGATCTAAAACTAGTTTATAGAATAATACAGCTAAAATGCAATGACCTGTAGGAAGAGAAAGACAAACCCAACGCATTCAAATTGAAACCCAAAGGGATCTTTATAACAACCACCCGTTGAAGATCAAAACTAGTTTTTATATCTATTACGAATCATATTCATTCGCAATGCTCTTATGAAAAATTTCAAAGGGCATTGTTGTAAAAAATGGAAATTCTGAACTCGCTTAATAAGCATGCATTATAAACTGAAAACTCGTTCTGAAATTGAATTAAAAAACAAATGAATAATGACATTTTAAAAGGGAAAAAGGTCAATAAACTCAAGAATAGTAATTTCGAAAAATTACAGCAGAAAAGCCACCAAACCTCTCTTCTACCTAATATTACCAAAGACCATCTGAAACTGTTTTTTAGAACTACAATTTTTAAAAAGTTCCAGGGGAGCTCCCTTGAACTCCCTTCAGTCTAACTTTACCAAACATTGTTTAAAACTGCGTTATTCGAGTTTTGATTTTGAAAAATTACCACGGAGTTCACGGAATCTCTCCTCCCCTGAATATTATAAGTAGATTGTAGAATTTTTAATCAGCTTTTCTATTGCATTTAAACCGGAAACGAAATTGTTTATTTTACAATGAATAATATTTCTCAAAGGGTTTTTTTTGGGGGGGGGGGGAGGGGGGGTGTTTTTTTAATACTTCATAAAAACGCAAAAGTAAGGAATGGTTTCATTTTCTTCAAATCAGCGAAAAGTAACAATTCACTGCCTATTTTTCGAAAAATTTCCGATTAAAAAAAATCGAAGTTTTGAATTACTACTGCCTAGCCTAGCGCGAAAGCTTCGTGCGCCTCAGCTAGTATCCAAGAGATGTATCCACATTTTGCTTCCCAGCTAGTATCTACATTTTGCCAAGGTACGAATGTACAAGGTACCCCCCCCCGCCCCTCTATTAAAATGTAAAAAATATACTTCCCGAGCTATTTTGGTACTATTATAGTGCTGTTTTTGTAAACTGTGCCCCCTCAAACCTCTTGCGCCCCCCCCCTCGAGCTGCAGGGGCTGCGGGGGCGCTATGTAAGCCACTGAGTGCAACTATTCCTTTGATTAGGTGAGAAATTTTATCCCCTGGTATGAACAGAGAGTATAACTTCGCTCTTTCTAAGAAACGGAGAGTTTCTAAACCATCCTTTACATCCATAGAGCAAGGCGAAATTACTGATTTTTTAAATTCTACATGCTTTACATAACCATTGTTCATTTATTTAGGTTTTCCAACTTTTCGTGTATTTATTTCATTAATCAGCATCGAGTGCTATGAATAAGCTTCTTACCGTAATGCTATTACAGTTAGGTCTCCAAATCGGTGACTCAAATTTTGAGCTTTTTGTAGACACGAAGTTTATTTTTTTGGTGCATTTGTACTTCCTCGTATCATCTTTTTCATACTCGTATATGCATTATATTATTTGTTTCTATTCATTTCTCTCTAAAGGCGATCACATCACAACATAACTGACAACGCTTCCTGATCTATTCATTAAGACTTTCTCGCTACTATCTTTTGTTATTGACAAGGTCGGGTGCTCTCACATTCTTACTTTCCTCGTTGATTCTTCGAGGTATTTTGGCTTATCTCTCAACCAAATTGAAAACATCTGACCCTGATTATTGTTATGTCAGGAACATTGTTTTGAAAGTACAAAAGGAGAACAAAATAGAAAACATGGTGGCAAAAACCAATGTCTCTGTAGAAGATGGAGCAGGATTTTCATCTGGCTTCGGAAACTCCCCTTTTATTTATGAGGCTATAAATGATCACTAGATTTTTCAATAGAGTAGCTTTTCTCATCCATGAAAATGTTGAACTAAACCCCATCAAAAAGTAAAGTTTTCATCAATGGCAATAAAATCTTTATCAATGGCAGTAAAAATGGCTATAAAATTGCCATCATTCAATCAACAATTGCCATAAAGTATGCTCAATGGTTTTGCAAATTGTCAAGCCGTATTCTACAGAAGATTGGATTAACTTTTTAGGATATCTAGGTTAATGAGAAAGAATGAATAACTAGTTAATGTTTTGATTTAACCATTTGCTTTTCCGTAAAATATTTCTTCATATATTCCAGCAGCATAGATTTTTCGTTGAAGAACTCTAATTATATTTTCATGCAGAGAAGTTTCCATTTAAAACACAATGTTCGTTTCGTGCTATTTCACTTATTTGTGAGAAAATTGATACTTTGGAGGCTACTTTAAGGGCATTAACGAGTGCAAACGTAAAAAAGAAACTTGGCAATTAAATGAAGAAAAAATCTGATGTATAAATTACATAACTTTAACAATATTAAATATTGAATTTTGTAGGTATTTCTAATAACTTCAGAATAAAGATGCATGCACTCAAATACGTACGAGTATTCGAAACAATATTTTTCAAATTTAAAGTTTTTGACAGTAACAAAATGTATTAAATATCGAGTTTCCTCTTTCGCATTTAAAAAATTTTGATTGTTTTGTTGGTTTCAGATATTCAAAATCTAAAAGAAACCGCTGTATTGTTTTGTCAAAAATATTTTTCGTGATAACTACAATAAAAGTAATAACTGGAGATAGCCACTTAGTTTGTACATTTCGTCGATATTAATTGCATTTTTAATGAAAATGAAAAAAAAAATAAATCATAAAAAAATAAATCTGGGTAATAAATTTTAAAAAAGTAAAATAAAAATAATAATAATAAAAAGAATATTTTGGAATAATTATGAAGAATTTCGGAAGAGGTTTAAACCTTAAAACCCACACCTTAAATAATAGGTGAAACAGTACAATAGACCTGGGGTCGCAGTGCTTGCGTTCTTACGGGAGAGCCCTCATTCAATTCAAATTCAATTCATAAATAATAGGCCGTTAACTATCTGCATTTGAACCGCACTACAAGTATGTTTCAAGAAACACAGGCAGACTCTGGTGAAAGACCGAGCATTTGGTTACATTCTTATACATTTAAGACTCCCACCCGTTCAGCTACCCTACAAAAAATGACCCGTAGAGATCAATAAAAAAATTGTACGGGGAAATGGCCAACGGATATCAATAGAGCTAAATCAGTAGAGGTCTAATGAATATCAGTTGAACAAGATGCTAAGGATCTCTATCGATATCCATAGATTCTACGATTTTGTTCTACTGATATCACTAGACCTCTACTGATTTAGCTCTATTGATATCCGTTGGCCATTTCCCCGTATTTTTTTTTCTTTTTAATTCTATGATGCTATGGATCTTTATTGATATCCATAGATCCTACGGTTTTGTTCTATTGATATCACTAAAAGGTGCTATGGATCTTGTTTTGATCTTTACTGATATCAATAGGTCTCTACTGATTTATCAGTATTGATATCCGTAATCCATTTCCTCATACAATTTCTCTTTATTGATCTCAATGGGATATTTTTACTAGAGATAGAACTACTCGAACAAGGTGGTGTGTCATTTCACAAGTGGTGTGCAAAATATCCAGCAGAACAAAACTGATATATACTGAAGCAAATGCACCCACAGCTCGATCATAGCATCCTAAGACTGCAGTTTCGTCCTTATTTTGTACTCCACAGTTAGGAATAGCCAATGATAGATCCGGAGGCAAAAATTCTCTTAATGTCGCTAAGATAGCCAACAAACTGGTAGTTAAAGTGAATTTATCTGTTTATACGTAATAGCATTAATTAGCCACAGCATAAAGATTTTGTACATATCAGGGCATAACACTACATTGAAGTCTCAAATTTTAATGAATATGCATCGAGACTCATTATGCATCACATGGAGATGTATGGAAAAGACCCTCAAAATGATGATTCTTAGATTAAAGACAAACTTATTTATGGAACTTCAAATGCTCCATTTTTCACAATGCGCACAATGTACAATTTACACATGAAGAGGCCAATTTTTTTGTATCCAGTTTAAAGAATAAAAATGTGTTTTTCTTTAATTATCTTTTTAAATAATATCTTTGAAATGAATGGTTGAACCATATGTCTGTGATGATTTGAAAGAAAACTATTGATTTTTTTCAAACATAAAGGAAAAAAATGACTGGCATAATCTATGAATCTGTAATATCAGATTTTAAAAAGTCAGAAATTTTATCAGTTAAAATTTCAGTCAAAGTTTATTATTTTCAAATTATAGTTATCTTTATTTACAAAGTTTAAAATCATCTGCTTTTTTTATTATTATTATTATTAACTTTCCTAGCTCACTAATTTTACCGAGACTTACTGCTTAAGTTGAAACTTAATGATTTCATTTCTACAGATATCAATTGGAATTACTATAACCTATCGGATTTCTATTGATGTCAATTAAAGCTTTAAGTGATATCCATTGGGATCAGTATTCTACTGACCAGATTTCTATTGATATCTATAAAGCTTCTATTGATATCCATTGAAATGCTTTCCTACTGACCAAATTTCTATTGATGTCTCAATGGCTTCTATGGATATCCATTGAGAATATTATCAATAGGATACAGGTATCAATAGCTTCTATCGATACCAATAGAGACATCTATAGAAATCAATTCATATCAATAGAACTCTACCGATATCAATAGATTTTTCTATTGATCTCTATGGGTGATTTAGGGTACACTCCAAAAAATAAACATTTGTTTTTACAGTATAATACTGGTAGCAGAGATTCCAGTTTAAACTGTAAAATTCACAGTAATAAACTGTAAAATTAGCAATTTTACAGTTTATTAGCAATTTTACAGTTTATTGCCACAAAATTAGCTGTATTATACTGTAAAAACAACAGTATAATACTGGCAGCAGAGGTTCCAGTTTAGAACTGTAAAATGCACAGTAATAAACTGTAAAATTAGCAATTTTACAGTTTATTACTGTAAAGCAGAAATTTTACAGTTTGTTACTGTAAAATCAGCAATTTTACTGTTTATTACTGTAAAGCAGAAATTTTACAGTTTATTACTGTAAAATCAGCAATTTTACAGTTTATTACTGTAAAATTAGCAATTTTTACAGTTTGTTACTATAAAATTAGCTGCATTATACTGTAAAAACAACATCTATTTTTTACAGTGTTTTTTACTAAAATTTGTACTTACTGAAAATTGTATTTACTGAAAATTGTTGAAAATGTACTGAAATTTGTATTTACTGAAATTTGTACTGAAAAATTGCTTTTCCTCATTGAGATTTCACTTGAGGCCTCAGATGATGTCACGCTTTGAGGGGAAAGGTGTAACAAGAAGTGTGGCATCATACGTTTTTTTATGACAATACAGCTATGAAAAGCAACGTGACATTGGGCAAGGGGAGGGGTTTAGGTTTAAGTGTGGCACTAATTAAGGGGAAGGGGTGGGGAAAATTTGTTGAAAAAAAAAAGTGACATCATTTATGAAAAGCTCCTCAAAAAAATTCGCTGAAAGAAGAAGCCGAAACTTATTTGAGAAGAGAACAGAGCATTAGGAAAATGACGACATGAGCATTACGAGTGCTACATGATCTTCGCGTGACCATATTTGCTGTTTGACAATAAACTATGAGTAGTAATTGTTATGTAAATTAGCAGGGATTCCCTTAATATGATGAAAACTTTTATTAATATATTTATTTTTTATCGTATCATCGGAATTTACTTCCCATGCAAATGATTTTTTAAATTGATGTTAGAAATAAACGGGCACATCATGTTTTTAATTAAAAGAGACAGAGGATAAAAATGCTTTCTTTTTTTTAATGTCTCTTGAAGACTTAAAGTTCCATTTCATTTCTATTTATTCCATGGAAAAAAGTAAGGAATTTTCGTTTGTTTAAAGATATAGATGACTACATTTTAGAGAACTAGATTTTTTGAGAATTTTGAGTATGTTTTTTTTCTATGTCTTAGAACTAAAGAAGCATTCATTTTAAAGATAAAGTAGATTTAGGCAGGGAAAGGTAATCTAGTAGTTTTAAAAATGTCGGATGATATGGAAAAAATAACTTCATATGACGCAAATAGAACAGAATTTTTTTCGGTGGCCTACGACATAGATTAATAATGAAAAAATAGTATGAAAGATAAACCGACATTAGATTTATCGCAAAATCTAAGTCGGCACCGAGAAATGCTTAACAGTAAGATACTAATTCAAGTACACGCTACTCGTGAATTATGCCACAGAAAATATAGCAAAAATCTTGATTCACTGGAATTCCAGATTTCGTTTTCAGTAAAAATGTTAACTTTTTTCTCCCCAACTAAAAAATAGTCTGAAGACTTTCTCGAGAATCTGCGACGCCCGTCTCATCATCGCGCTGCTTTTGCTTCCGGGCGTATGTAAGTAAAAAATGCCACAAACTTTTCGTTCAACCATATGCATGGGCGCTAGTAGAATTTTATGAAAAGGGTAAAAAAAAATTACTATTTCGTTTATTTTTATTATTTTATACTAATAGTTATTTTTTTAAAAATGAAATTAAAAACGTAGTTGAAAAAATAAATAAAAAAAAAAGCCCCCTCCAAAAGCCAGCGAGGGGCAATCGATCCCCTGCCGGCTCCCATGATCATGTAATATGAACAGTAGTGATTCAAATCGAAATATTTTTTCATTAAAAAAGGTATATCATTGAAAAAAGTGCTTCTCAAAGCATATGTGGCAGAATAATTCCATTCAAGCCGTCGACACACCAGTAATTTTCCCGGAATCTTGGCAACTCAGTTCGCAATTTTGATTTTGACTGCTGGAAAATTTTATTTTAGTTTTCTTCGAGATGCGCTTATTTAGAGAGTTCGAGCCGAATTGTATTCCACACTTGCGTATGTTATTACGCAACGAAAAGCCAACACCTTTTCGTTTACTTTATGGTGCGTGCAACTGACGAAAATAGGAGTCTTCCTTTTTGAAATAAGATTGCTCGTGATCTCATGGTGTCTAGTGGATAAACACTTGGACTTGCAGCTAGATAATTCGGGTTCGAATCCCGACATGAGATAGAGGTGGTTCCATGGTGTAATGGTTAGCACTCTGGACTTTGAATCCAGCGATCCGAGTTCAAATCTCGGTGGAACCTAGCTTTTTTTTTACATTTCTGCTTTCTTTAAATTATTTAAATTTTCCTAAAGAGGAAAGAAAAAGTGTTTTAGCGCAATGTAATTTAGACCAGCGTTTCTTAAATTCTTTGACAACCCTTCACAATGTCCACTTTTTCGCAATTATTCAAAAATGGCTTATTTGTTATGAAAAGGAAAATGATGCTAAATGCATTAAAAAGTTACATTAAATGTTTTAAATCAATCAAATGTTGTTTTAATAATATTTTGCATTCTTGTACTGAAATAATCGCAGGTCGCACATTGACAATTTTTGGTTTTTGATCAATAATTCGTCGGCTACCTTATCTAGTGGTCAGAGAAGTCTGACCGGATGGGGAGGTTCCGGGTTCGAATCCTGGCTTGGGCATGGATGTAATTTCTCTCTCCTGTATTTGTCCTTTCTTTGTGTGAATGTGTTGTGCTGTGAATGGTTGCCTACCTTATCTCATTTATGCTCAGTAGCCTAAAAACGGGACGCTTGTTAGTTACCTGCGTTTCACAAGTTACATAGTCCTTCTTCTTGAGAAAACCAGTTAGAGCCACTATTTGGACATCAGAGTTTATTTATTGACAGCTATTTTCAGACAAATCAGTCAAGCAACGATCCAGCATGGGTAGCCACAGAAAGTAAGTTTTTTTTTTTTTTTTTTTTTTGCGAAATTATTTTTCATAAAACTAAACTATTTTAAAATGATTTGCTTAAAATTGATCACAGATGCCTTCTGTAATTTTACTTTGCAAAAGTAAAGTCAAGTAAGGTCGTATTTTGCTCACATATTTGCAAAATATCCCATAAACAGGACGTTAAATAACTTTATAAATATGGCAACGGCGAACTATTTTAAGCCTAATATGTATATTAGCCATTCCAAGTAAGAGTTTCAAGCAGATAAAAATTGAAAAAAATTGTTAAAAAAAACTTGGGCATAAATGGGTTATAAATGGGTCACTATGGCATAAGTGTACTGTAGAAAGTCAGACTTCACACCAAATGACATTACAGTTGGACAAGTGTAGCAACGCACTCCAAAATTGCCAGCAAAGCTGGCACAAGACAACAGCGAAAATTCAATTTGATCTTTTCTATGCAGCTCATTCAAAAAATGCTGATTAAAAGCTTCACTTAAGCCATACTTTAATCAATTTTTTAAGTGACTAGTAAGAATTGAAAGAAATAACTCATATTTCGATTAACCATTGAATGATCTAAATGTAACTCCGGAGTTAAACGGAAAACAATTTAAGAAACGCTGATTTAAACCTTTGAAATAAAGTTTGTAATTCAAAAAAGATGACTTTTTATTTGAGATTGAACTTTTTTTTTTATCAACGATATTGTAAGGGTTTTTGTGCATTAAACTTTCTTCTAAACAATGGGTTAGGTTCATTTAAGAAATCGCTCCAAAAATGTGTGAATGTCTTGGAAACTTTCATTGAGGAAAACAACTTCAGTTTTCATCGGTGTTTTCCATAAAAACTTTTCGGTAACTATCTTTGAAATTGTGAGAAACAAAATGAAAATTCATGAATTAATGGTAAATACTAAAGTGATAATAGAAAAAAAAATTGAAGATAGATAGTTCTAGAGGTATTAAAATCATGTCATCATCAAAATAAACAAATTATTTTAAAACACTTCGAGATAGTAGAATTCAGATATTTACTCAATCATATAGAATTAGTAAAACCAATAGTTGAATATAAAAAAAGGGTTTAAAATTCCAAAGATTCAAAGAGTAAACTAAATTATTCAAATAACTCATTAAATGAGATTTGGTGCTTTGAGGAGAGTCAGACTGAGGGGTGAAACATATATGAAAGCTCTGGTTTGAACGTTAGTTACATATTAAGTTTCACACACAAGATCATGAAATATTTATAAATAACACGAGTTCTTTTCAACTGACTCAACTGAATAATGGTTACTGTTTTCTTTGCTCATTTTCAACATAAGTGAAGCATGATTTTAATTAGATATACTCATTTACCCAACGGAAGTTCCAAAAAAAAAAAGTTTGACATGGTTTACAATTTCTTCATACTATCGTTCAATCTGGTCAAAAGTGAGTATTTTTGCTCTTAATTAGCTGATATGGGGTAATAGGAGAGCAGCTTTCCTGCTGTTTTTAAGACTGTTTTTCGGAGCAAAATACAATTTTTTTTTTTTTTTAATCCATCGAAGATAAAGATATTTAATTGGTGCAGTAAATTTGCATACGTGTGTAATTAGGTTTTAAAATATGTTTTATATCTAGGTATTTCGATATGACCAGAGCTCAGCAAAACATATAAAATCTAACGCTCCAAGTTCAGAAACTAGATAAATTATTTCTCCGAGTTTGTAGGAAAATTCAGTGTGACATGATTTGTCCGCACATCATTTGCAATGAGCAAGTTTACTCTTGAATTAAAAAAAGAAATCAGATTAATAAAGTGAGGAAGGGGGGCAATACAAAGAAACTGAAATTGAAAACCAAAGCAGAAAAAAGTCTTTAACTTGAACTATTCAAGACGCACATTTCTTCTGAAATAACAACTGTTGGATGAATAAGAGGATTTAAAGTTTCAAAAAAAAAAAAAAAAATTCCGTGGTATAACACAGCCTCAATGAATCATTAAAGCATTAAAACTAAAAAAAACTACACACTGTTAAAACTACAGGTTGCACTAGGCACCTTTGAGGCTGAAACGTTGTAACACCAGCGGCACCCCCTGAAGAGTGCCACTTGACTCCCTATGGCACCCTAGAAGGTGGCATTTGGCTCCATGTGGCGCCCTATGGGTGTTTTATGGCACTCATGTGTGATCCATCGCACCCTAAGGAGCCTAATGGCACCTTCAAGGGTGCCATAGGGAGTCAAGTGGCACATCTCAGGGGTGTCGCCACGTTTCACGCTTAAAGTGCCTTGTGAAACCTTTAACAGTGTAGGGATACACCGATAAGAAAATTGGTCTATTACCGATTACCGATTAATCGGCTGATTATTAGGGCCGATTAATCGTCTAAACCGATTAATGATCACGATGATAATTTTTAATGCTACCAATCGCACCATCACTATTTTTTTTCTTTCTTTCTTTTACAATTTTGATTTTAGGAATAGTAAGCAATTTATTTTGGAGAGAAGATATATGTTTTTCTCTATTTTCCTAATTTTCCCAAAATAGTTTCAAAATTCAATCTTTGAGCCAGTTTTCATATCATATTTAATAAAGTAACATTCTGTTAACTAGACTTGACAAAAAAAATTGAGGGGCCTGTGGTGAGCACGCTGAATTAGGAGCACTTTTAATCATTATTCTTTTTATAGTTATTGGCCATTTAATTCAAGACTTTTTATTCTTTGTCAAAATTATAAGTTATCAAAAAGCTCTATGCGAAGGACAAAAGTATCGCCACATAAAAAATGTTACACCACTATATATATATATATATATGTGTGTGGGTGTGTGTGTGTGTGCTTTATTCAAAACGGAAAAATTTATTTATTAAACAATTTATATCAACTATGAGGATTACTTTTTTATGTTTCGTTACTTGAGTTATTTATTTGTTTTGTTCACTACAAATTTGTTCTACATGTTATACTTATATTTGCGGAAAATTATTTAGTTTTTGCTCCTAAAGTTGTAATTTCTTGCTCAAGCATACTTAAAGTAAGTTTATAAAGTATTTTTTTCGCCGGTTGTTCAGCAAAATTTAGCTGATTATAAATAAGATAAAATACTCTTGCGTTTGGCATTCCAATTTAAAAGCTCAGGAATTTAAATCTTCCTAATAGTGTCATATGAACATGAGCTGTGAAGGTTATCTTTTAATATTCTATTCAGTTTTATGAACTGTTTGTTTTGTTTTTGCTCTGTTACTTGAATACTACATGTTACAGCAAGGATTTCAGAAAATTACATTTATATATACTGTTAATAAATTTATTCATCATAGTTTCATGGAAAAGCTATATGGGAATATGGGGCAAAGTGAAATAGTTAAGTTTACTTTCCTGCTTCAAAAGAAAGAATGGGAAATTTGCTTTAAAAATTATTGCACATAAAAAAGGAATAATGTATTTTGTAATACATCTTTCACTGAAATATTATTTTTTATCGTTAGTAGTTATTTTGTTTTTTCAACAAAAAGGTGGAAATTTTTCATCGCAAAAAATCATGGGGCAAGTGAAAAACAAAATATTTTTGCAATGAAAACTTTTCTATTTGACGATTAACAGTAATTTTTATCAAATGAATGCGTAACCAATGAAAAATTACCGGATAAGTAAATAAATGAGTAAATGAGAATTAATTAATATGTGAGAAAAAATAAATGAGAGAACAAAATAGAGAATGAATAAGAAAATGAGTTAATGAATGAGTAAATAAGCAAATAATTAAATAAAAGAATGTAAATAAATTAATAAGTGAAGAAATGCGTACGTGATTAAAAAAATAATGAATATGTAAACGAAATGAATTATTTCACTTTGCCCAATCCACTTTGCCCCGCGTCCACGTGACAAATTACATTGAACATTTGAACTCAAAAAATGCCTAACATAAACTAAATAAGGACTGCACTGGACATCAGTAGGTCTCAATTAATAGTTTAAATGATAATTACAAAAATTTCATCATTTTATAATTGCAAGAAATATTTTTGAAAAACCACGAATCTTACAATAGAGGTACCAAATTTTGAAAATGACTTGTATAATATTATCCTTTGATCTTTGGAGCTACTTATTTTTTGACAGGAATCAACACTATGTCTAGGAACTTAGTTAAAATATTTCTAGACAAGTGGCACTGCAAACTGTGAAAATATTTTACCATTTCTCTGTGTCCCACATTCCCCTACTTTGAAAACAGCATTGAAAAATATTTTTTCGCCAATTAATCGGTAAGATTTGGCTAATTAAATATTATCCGCAAAGTGGCCGATTATGGCTGATTAATTGGCACTGCCAATTAATCGGTGCATCTTTAATAATAACTTTAATATTGGCACATACCTTAAAGTTTTTACAAAAAAGTCGGTTAGTTGTTTATTTTTTCTTCATTTTAAAACAACTCCCTCTTAACTAGCGATTGAAATTTTTTCGATTATATCTTGTCACAAAACGATCCTTCAAATATTTAAAATAAGTTCGTCGAAATAAGTGAGAGCTGCTTTGTGGCTGATTTTAAACTGGGTACATTTTTCTGCATTCAGGAAATGATTACCGTAAAAAAGAAAGGAAAAGAAAGAGAGAAAACATAAGTGTGAAAGACACGCGGATAATTCGAATCGCGAATAATCGGGAGTTCACTGTATTTTATTTGTATGATATAAAGTCGTTTTCATACAGCATTTTTTTGGAATGTTTATCAAAAAATAAATACATAACAAAAACTCTTAAAACTCGGATCGTAAGACTTTTTCTCCCTGTCGACTAATGTGGTATTTCACTCTACAAAGATTCCCCAGTCCCCACCTCTCAACTATACTGTACGGTACTCTATATGAAATTAGATAACTGGTTTCGTGGTAACTAAAACTTATACTATTTCTCCTCAAATGAATCCTCGCCCACTATCAAAGAAGACTAAAAGAAGATAAATTCAAACATATTTCTTCCACAGAAGCTTTGCATTCGTTTGATTTAACTTTAGTAGCACTAATTTATCCTGCTTCTACGAGAAGAAAATATTTCTTTCATTTATAAGAAGCGTGCCAAGATGAAAGATAAAAACAGCGAGCGAATGGAGTAAGGAAAGGCACTTTTCTTGTTTGAAAAGATTTAGTTTAGTGGAAAATGCGTTACTCTTTCGGTTCGAAATTGCATTTATTTGATTATTTATCTTCAACTATTATTACCTTTGTATAATCGGGAGAAGTCTTTTCCTTCCTTCCAGTACAGTGAGGTGAATATCGAATCTTGGATTTGCAACCAACACACAAGCAGTTTATATATTTTCACATCCTCCAAAGTAGTTAATGTTTAATTCGTGCTTAAAAAGTCTTAAAAAGTCATGAATCTCATGTCTCTCTAAGATGAATTATTTTTTCATTATTAAGTATCATTTTCATTCCTAAGTAATTTTGAGTTTTCTTTGATACTGCGCGTATTTGTGCTAAAAGAGCTGAAGGCCTGGAGAGTTAATATAAATAGAGTCATGGCTTTTAGCGACACTTCAACTATTATGAATTCATCTGAAGACCAATTTCACTGCAAAAAAAAGGCGTTGATTTTACAATAAAATACTGGCAGCTGAAGTTCCATTTTAGAACTGCAAACTTTGCAAAAATTAACTGTAAAATTCGCAGTAATATAATGTTTTATAAAGAACATTTATTTTAAAATTTACAGCGATAAACTGTAAAATTAGCCGTCATATATTGTCTTATTAAGGAAATTTATTGTAAAATTTACAGTGACAAACTGTAAAATTAGCAGTGATATACTGTCTTATAAAGGAATTTTACTGTAAAGTTAACAATAGTAAACTGTAAAATTAGCAGTAATATACTGTTTTATGAAGGAAATCTACTGTAAAATTAACAGTGATAAACTGTAAAATTAGCAGTAATATACTGTTTTATGAAGGAAATCTACTGTAAAATTAACAGTGATAAACTGTAAAATTAGCAGTGATATATTGTCGTATGAAGAAATTTTACTGTGAAATAAACAATGATAAACTGTAAATTTAGCAGTGAAATACTGCCTTATGATTTAAGTGTTCTATTAAATTTACGGAAAATAACCGTAAAAGATGCAGTGGTTTACTGTTTTATAAATGAATTTGCCCTGTAAAATTAACCGTAACTACCCATACAGTTAGCAGTATTATACTATTTGTGTGAAATTTCCATTTGTAACTGTAATAGCAATAGTAATATATTTGTCTTATAAATGAGTTATGCAATGCCATTAGCAGCATTAAACCATAAACTCATCAGTAAATAGTGATTTTTGTGATAAAAGGTTTCTTTCCAACATTGTTGTTTTTTATGGCTCAAAATTATTTACTTGTATAGATAAAACGCTAGCGAAAAATATATCAGTGGATTTTGTACGTTGTAGAAAATCAGACTACATTAAATAAGCAGCACTTGTCTTCATTTTTTCAGCTGAAAAAAGTAAATTTTTTAGGATTTGAAAAGCAAATGACTCATTTTTTTTGCATAAAAACATTGATTTTGATAAGTATGCGGTTTGGTACTATTAACTTTTAGTCCAGGCAACTAACTTTTGGTCCATTGAAATGTCATGATACCTAAAATTTTTACATATATGACATTTTTTGATGGTTTCTATATGAATTTGAACTGCTGATTCCGAATCCGTTGAGTGCCAGACGCTAAACCTTGAGCATTTTTGTCAAAATGGCGAAATCCAATATGGCTGCTATAAAAGGTATAAAGCAAATTAATGGAAACGTAAGTCCAATGAAACATATTTTACACTTAAAAATGATTGTACTCTTTAGTCAAAATACAATTCTATTAAAAATAAATATTTATGAAAAGTATACGAATAAAAAATTTACCAAATAATAAATTCAAGATGTCAGTCTAAAAAGATGTAAGGTTAAATTTTCAAGTATTAATCAACTTTTAAACTGTAATGGACCTGAAAATGGAATGTTTTAACAAAGATAAATGTTTAAAATGATATACAGGGATCATAAAATATTTGATTTAGCCTAAAAATAACATTAAAAATATTTAGAAACATTCCAAATTTAAGTTTCGGGATTTTTCCGGTTTAAACCAATTTCCTTGAAGAAACCAGTTTCTTTTACGAAACAGCTTCCTATATTGATACAAGTTGTATGAACGCGAACTTCTCGCTGTTGTGAAAGATATTTTTAGCTACCAGTTGGAAGGTATGTATATCCAATGTGTTTGTTTATTGTTTCGCCTTCAGCTCGATTACAGATTGTCCAGATTGACTTCAGCTAAATAACGGTATGTGCAATCTTTCGATGTTGTAGTTTTGCAAGAACTGCAAACTTATAAGCAGCTCAGCTATTTGCTTGCAATTTCTGAATTAGCACTGGCCAAATTTGTTAAACTGCTCCAAGAGCTTTCCTGGTAAGCCAGAAAAGTGCCGAACAGAAGAGTTTTTGGAAAGTTCCCAATTTCTTGCCGTAAAGTGACTGACTTTTATTTGGAAGATTTCTAAATTCTTTAGGAAGGTTACTAACTTTAACTAAGTAGTGAATCATTATCATATCAACTTCTTCATGAGAAACAAAAGCTTGTTGAAGTACAACACCAATTTCATCGGAAAAAGGTTGGTGACAGTAACAATTACACATTGGCTTGGGGATAGAACACAGTCTGCTCACAACAAACTTAACTATTTGCGGCTAATTTGGTAAAACTTTCAGTACGATGTCTCTTTTAGAAAGTGGTGATTTTTCATTAAGTTGAAAAACACAATAGACATTTTTCTCTTGTGTGGCTCGACGTTGTGATGTAGTGCTAAATTTATGGTGTCTCTCAAGCAGATTGTGAACCGCTAGATTGGTTTGTATGTCATGCTTAATAAGGTTTTCTACACCATCAATACAATCACTCACGCAGCTGGCGTTGCGAGTCAAGATACTGCCCACAATGTTGCACTTTCACCAAGAATGATAATTTCTGGATGACTCTTATCGCCTACCCTGAAAACTGCTTTAAGTGTTGACTTTAGTGCATATATATTTAGACCTCTCTTATTTCAATCATCATCAAATAAAGCAGTAGGATGAGAAGCCAGTTCATGACTAAATAATTTCTGTAAGGAGACTTTCCCTTGATGAATAATTTAAAGCATATTCCATAATTGTGTCCGGTGTATGATGTGAATCACAGATTTTAGTCCTTTGCGATGAACGTAACCATTTTTTTAACCTTCTTAATGTTTAGTGGAATCTTCGAGGCCACGTTTTCTGATATATATGCCACTGTGAATTGCCAATTTTACCTGAGTCCTCTACATTTACCCTTATTTGGGTGAAGTTAATTTGGACAATCCGTAATCGAGCTGAAGGCGAAACACTAAACAAACACATTGGTATACCTTCCAACTGGTAGCTAAAAATACCTTTCACAACAGTGAGAAATCCGCGTTCATGCAACTTGTATCAATATAGGCAGCTCTTTCGTGAAAGAAACTTGTTTCTTCAAGGAAATTGGTTTAAACCGGCAAAATCCCGAAACTTAAATTTGAAATGTTTCTAAATATTTTTAGTGTTATTGTTAGGCTAAATCACATCTTTTATGATCCCGGTATATCATTTTATACATTTATCTTTGTTGAAACATTCCATTTTCAGGTCCATTACGGTTTAAAAGTTGATTAATACTTGAAAATGTAACCTTACATCTTTTCAGGCTGACATCTTGAATTTTATTATTTGGTAAAATTTTTATTCGTATACTTTTCATAAATATTTATTTTTAATAGAATTGTATTTTGACTAAAGAGTACAATCATTTTTAAGTGTAAAATATGTTTCATTGGACTTACGTTTCCATTAATTTGCTTTATACCTTTTATAGCAGCCATATTGGATTTCGCCATTTTGACAAAAATGCTCAAGGTTTAGCGTCTGGCACTCAACGGATTCGGAATCAGCAGGTCAAATTCATATAGAAACCATCAAAAAATGTCATATATGTAAAAATTTTAGGTATATGGTCTTCTAGCCTGGACTATTTACTTTTATACTGAAAAAGCAATGCGATACCCATATTTTATAGTACTACTTTAACGTTAATTAAGCTTTTTTACAAAACAAAATTTCATTAGTTATAAACTTAATGACATAAACTGAAGAAGATGATTCATTTCGAAATGTAGTCTGTAACTGAAAAAAAAGAGAAATATGTTTAGAACCAAGTTTTAATGTAACTTTAAAAAATGCTGTTTGGCATTAAGCAAACTTTTACCCCCATAAAAATTGTGTAATGCAGAAAGTTTTATTCCATAACAGGAAATATATGTACTTTGTTACTTTACTATATGCCTCCCCCCTCACACGCACACACTTTGCTTTATTGTGCAGTTAAACTTTGGAGCATGACAAATGTAATATTTTAAAGTATTCGCAGCAGCAGACACATACAACTGATATTTTAATACTTTTAATTTCCTTATAAACATACATCATTAGACAAATTCAAAGAAGTTGGAAGTTGCCAAGTGTATGTTTATTCTTTTAACATATTCAAATGTAATCTCTTAATAAATTGGAAATATGCGTAGTTGTATTTTCTATTTTGAGATATTTTGGAAATTTTAATAAAGAACTAAATGGAATTGGCAATCTGAAGTGATCAACAAAAGCTGGAAACGTGTATCCTGAAGTAGAATGACATCCAGAACAAGGATAGGAGAACCTAAAAAAAGAGATGTTCTTTTTCAGTTATTTGTTTTACTCTAGCAATGCATTTAGCGATTGGAGAAAAAAGTAACGGATACTAAAACTTTCCCTTTGAGAGCTACATGGTAAGGTAATATGATTTACTCTTATAAGATAAAATCATGGTAAGACTCAGAATTATGTTCATTTAAAATTATTTCATTGTCTAGCAGCTCTACCGTTTATAATAGTATGACTTTAGGGATACAGTTATTTTTTCTATCTTAAATATCATGGATTTTTTTGGAAGTGTTTGTGTTGTCTTTGGATAGTGGAGCTATTTCATTTGGGAAATACTAGTGACGATATGTGAGGTACTATTATAGAGAAGATGAAACTGTAAAGCTTCAGCACTTACATCGTATAAGCAGAACTCAGGATTTCGATTGTAAATTACATGTTTTATTTGAAACTCAGTAGTATCCATTGTATTTTAACATTAGAGTTAATATCGATCAAAATAAAAACATGCAGTTCAAATCTGCTCAGTTACTAGAGCAGATTTACATTCTACTCAGCAAAATACATTTACATTCCACTCAGCAAAATAAAACTTGTCTTTTTATTCGCACGATCCTGATCCATTGAGTTAAAAACTGGTTTTACTTCAAAATTATTTCACAGGCAGCTGTATTGTCTACAAAAGAAAAGGTTTAAACATTACCGCAGTTAAAAATAACATATTTCTTCATTGACATCGTGTATTATACAGTTTGAGCGGACTTTGAAATCCATTCAAAATCCGCCAGTCCTTTTAGGAAAGTTAAAACTTTTGCAACGAGCACTTACTTGGTGCATTTTTTTACATTCTTGCGAACTTTTATACCACTGTTGGGGTTAATGCTAAGAAAGCAGCTGTCAAAAAAAAAAAATAGTCAATGATCCAATAAAACTTGCAGAAACTAATACTAAATAAATAAAAAAAGTACATTGGTGAATTTAGTTTGTACTTTTATTTTAATAAAATTTAAGTGATAAAATTTAGAATTTTACGATTCAGCAAGATCTAAAATTAAGGTTGATTACGAAGCGAAGTAGTTTTCTTTTTTAACATTTTTAACACATACCTAAAATATAATTGAGTGTATAACGTCCGATAACAGTCCAATTCCGAACTCGTTGCATGTTTTGACAAAGATTTTACACAACATTCTAGTTTTCAAGAAGGGTCTGAAGCAGTTTAAATTTGTTTTCTTCCCCAGTATTACATGCGTCGCTACAATAACACACCGATTATCGCAAGAACGGGCCATTCTGACAACTTATCACTGTCAATCAACGGGAATTTAAGAATTAAATGCAATTAAAAGTTTAAAGTTAACATAGCACATAAAATGTATAAAAGCAATTTTTAAACTAAAAGATTTTAAAATAGTTATAACATTAGAGCACAAGTGAGAGTTTAAAATTATTTGTAAACTAACGTTTAAAGAATTGAGAATATAGACAAGTTTAAGAATACATTGAAGGACTTGAAAAGGGGAATAATCGAATTTAAACCATAGTCTAAACTTTATTTTGACTTACGCAAACGTCGGAAGTCTCAAAGAAATAGTAATACTCACCTTTGTTGTATTTGAACAGCCAAAAAAATAGACTATTGCTAAAGTAAATCTCCCCGCTGTTCTTTATCAGGTCGATTTGTATTAGATTTGGTCGATTTGGAGGTACGATAGGATGCTATTCCACGGTGCAATTGAAGCATTTTTCTTTAAACAGTCCAAACTTGCACGAAATTTTTTAATGACACAAAATGTATTGCACGCATGCACTAACAGTTTCAGCCTATACTTATCTAGGAAAACATTACTTACGACTAAACTGCTCGATCTTGAGGGTCACGGATTTGGACGTAATTCTGATTTTAGGTCGATTTGCACTGGGTAAGTACCAATGTAAAGCGGTCTGACTGCATAGGCCCTAGCTCGGCTGCAACGAGGCTCCAAAGTTGCTATTTTAGGTCAAAAAAGCACCTGAAAGCTAGCGCTTTAAACTCTATTCTTGCTATTTGATTGATGTATGCGCCTACAGCGTACATTCAGACTATCGAATTAATCCCCACATCCTCTAATTTGTACGTTAAATAGGGTAAGAGCACCAGCAATCATAGATTTAAGAGATATTTTCCTGATCGTGGTTAACCTAGAACTTTCAGCTATCAATACAGCAACAAAAACAAGGTAAAACATTAGAATGTACTTTTCTAATAGTGATTCACCAACTTGTTTCAGAAATTACAAGAAAAATTATATTAAAATCCAAGCTGTTGCCAAGCCTAGTAAATACTCCAGCAGAAGGCAAAAGAAATCCAGTGCTTGGCCACGTTGAACCCAATAGTCGGTCGCTTCAGTTTCATTGATCTTATGTGATATGGGTGATTGAATGTAAAGAAAAAAAAATAAATAAAGTGAAACTTACAGAGCAGCATTATACGTAGTATATCTGGTTCCATTTTTCGTGGTACCTCTGGTATTCGGCAGTGTAGTTGATCTTGTAGTGTACTTCTTGGTACACCATGCGCTTTACTTATTTTTCTGACTATTAACCTACCATTATTAACTTTAGGCAGTAGACTTAACACAGTACTCTCTAGATAGTGATGCAATTTTCGTTTTTATACTTCAGATGCGTAAAAAAGCTTTGTTTTAAAAATTGCTCTAGAAAACAAGTTTTTTCCTTCTGAATAACGTCTAAAAATACGTTTATGTCAAAAAGAAAATAATTTAAAACATCAAAAGAAGCTTCATTAGGGTATGGACATAAGTGACGCATTACTTTTTTTCCAACATGCTTTCCCCCCTCCATCCCTTTGTCTCAACGTTTCGCAATTCACGTTACACCTCCTCTCCCCTGTCACACTTAATAGAAAAACATATTGTTATGTTTACAAAATTCTTTTGTGTGAACTAAAATATGAAAAGTTTCATTTCTTGTTACCCCCCCCCCCCGTGCCTCAAACAGCCATAGTTTAGCTAACTTCTATTGTCAAAGCGTGACATCCTTTTAGGACGATCTCTAAAACATAAGCGGTTTAACTTTGTTTAGGGGAAATCATAAATAAGGGCGATTCTCTGAAAACTCGACATTTTCCATACAGAATCTGCCCGGGCATGTGTTTTTGAAACATTCGTATAGTTATAATACTATTGCTCTGAAAACGAATCTATTACTTTGTTTCGAAAGAGGGCCAATTAAAGTTTGTTTTTCTGATAAATCATGATAGTGGGATAAATCATCTGATAAATCTGATAAATCATGATAGTGGGTAAGTCCCCTGCTAGTATAACTAGGAAGGGGACTGTGCCAGGGGACTGTTTATTTGCACTTTGTTGCTTAATATCTGCAAAATAATTGGAACATAATTAGTTACGAAACTACCTATAAATTTAGGCACAAATTGTGGGCATAATAACTAATATATTTCATAATTAAACTAATTAACATAAAAAAAAATCACTTCCCAGAGGACTGTTTTCGCAACGACCCAGATGCATACTTTCATCACAAATGTGGCTCTCAAACTGAAAAAAAGTTACGTTTCAACACCGTTCTTAGCAATTTCGGCAAATTCACACTGACTACTTTAAACTTCAAGCCAAAAAACATTTGCAAGATGATTTTCTCTATTGTAGCTTTGAATTTGTGTCAGGGGACTGTTTGAAAAAACTCGGGACAAAACTTACATGACAATTTTAAGTTTTAGAAATACGTAATTATAGACCTTATTTCATAAAAAAAATATAGTTGCATTATTCTATTTTTAGATATTAATTGCCAAATTTATGTAGTGTTAATAGGTTTTTTTGAAAAATTGCCTTTAAGTGTTGAACTATAAGATTGGGACAGGCAGGAGATTGTTTGGTGCTAGCTAATTTCTAGAAAAAAAAATAAAATTATCATCGCTCCAAATACAATTGGGCTACAAAGTATTAATGTTTTACTTGTAGTAAGAGCGATAATTACTTTATTACACTTTATTATTTTCAAAATACTGGGTCTGGACAGCCAATTATGAGTTTACAGAGAATCGCCCATAAAAAAAAATGCTGTTAAAACATAGTATTACAAAAATATTGCTTATACATATTTCGGATTTAAAAGGCACCTAAATAAAAGCTTTTGAAGTTAAGCATTTAAGCAGCATTTACTAAAGGTGCAAGAAGTGACAAAAACGAAATTCATTATAAAATATATAAGTGTACTTACCTATGAAGTAAAAAAACAGGAATAGCATTGTGGTAAACAGCAGTTTTTGGCTATAATGACCAAGGAATTATGAAACAAAAAACTATTTTACTGTTTATGTAAACATAAAGGCTAAATAGAAGAGTAGATACAATTCATGACCAGACCAATAATCACGTTAGCACTTGACTGGTTCACGTTCATTAGAATGGAGTTTCAACATACGGAACGCAAAACTTAAATTGTAGTTTCAGAAATAATTTCTTCCAAAACTGTGCAAGTAAAAAATACATTTAAAAATGTACTGAAAGGAATCTATACCAAGATTCCATCTAGCACAGAATTTTTATACTGAAACAAAGGTGATTTGTTTTAAAGTAATTAAAGCAAGAAGAAATATGGAAGTAAATTCAAATTGAGATATCATGAAAGTAATCTTATACTTTCGACAAAAACATTATTTTAAAAGGAATAAACTTAAAAATAAACCAACACTTAGTTTGTTGCAATGTAACCATGTAATTTTGAAATGAATTCAGCACAATTCTGTTCTTCCAGCAAAGAAAACTCAAGAAATTAAACATTTGGTTAAAATCTGTAGTAAAAATGTACGAATATTTGAAACAATTAGCCTGAATAGAGCGCAGGGGTCTTGAACCTAAGAAAAACTATTAAATCCTCATATGATTATAAGTAGATCAGTATTAAAACTTATAATCTTAACGTCTGAGTCTATTTAAAGGGCTGTTTTTGAGAATTTTTAGTTAAAATCACAACATTTAAAGCAATAAAATATCGAAATTTCACTTTTTGTCAAAAGAACTAAATTTAAACTTTTTTTCCGGAAAAATAAACTTTGAAAAGGAAATTTATACTCAAAATAATTAAATTTTCAAATGTACAATCTCAAAATAATCTCAAAATAATTAAATTACCGTTGATTGACAGTATATTCTTAATTGTTGAAAATTGTTTTTTCGTTTGACTAAGGCAAAGTTAAGATTTTGCAAAAAATACAAGAAAAAAATTATTTTTATGAAGTTTGTTATAAGGACGGTTCTCTATAAACTCGTCATTTTTTATACAAAATCTGTCCGGCTATGTTTTTTTGAAATTTTTGTATAATTATAATACTATTGTTTAGCAAATGAATCTATTACTTTAGTTCTATTGAAGTTGGGGCAATTGAAGTTTGTGTTTTTCTGATAAATTATGGTAGGGGGTAAGTCCCAAGCGTAGTATTACTAGGCAGGGGACGGTGTATTCTCACTTTGGTGCGTAATATCTGCAAACTAATTAGATTATCATTAGTTTCGAAACTACCTATAAATTTAGGCACAAATCGTGGACATAATATCTAATATATGTTTCATAATTGAACTAATAAACATTAATAAAATCACTTACCAAAGGACTGTTTTCGCAACGACCCAGATGCATACCTTCATCACAAATGAGGCTCTGACACTAAATAAAGTGGCGTTTCAACACCATCCTCAGCAATTTCGACGAATTCACACCGATTCCATTTACCTTCATGCCAAAAAATTTTTGCAAGAGTAAGATATTTCTCCCATTGCAACTTTGAATTTGGGGCAGGGGACTGTTTGAAAATACTCCAGACAGAACTTATATGAAAATATTAAGTTTCAGGAATGCGTAATTAGACCGTATTTCATAAAAAATGTATAGTTGCATCATTCTATTTTTAGATATTAATTGCCAAATTTATGTAGAGTGTTAATAGGTTTTTTGAAACATTATCTTTAAGTGCTAGACTATACGATTGGGACAGCCAGGGGACTGTTTTTAAGATTTAGAGAATTTCTAGAAAAAAAAACTTAAATTGTTATCCGTCCAAATACCATTTGGCTACGAAGTACTAATGCTTTACTTATACTAAGAGAGATAAATATTTTATAACACTTTGTTATTTTTTAAAATACTCGGCCCGGACTACGACTTACAAGTTTACAGAGACGCGCCCATAACAGCTCTGAAACCATTTTGCTATTGACCTACACTACACGCAGCCATAGGCGGCGAAAGCTTGTCAGAATGACCAGTTGTGGCGATATTCGGTGCGTTGTTGTGGCGAAGCATTGCGGAAGATAACAAATTTAAACTACTTCAGAACCTTTTTAAAAACTAGAATGTTGTGGAAAATCTTTGTCAAAACATACAACAAGTTCGGAATTGGCCTAGTATCTGACGTACAACACTCAATTCCATTTCAGGTATACGTTAAAAGTGTTAAAGAAGAAAACTACTTGCTTCGTAATCCATCTTAATTTTAGATCATGCTGAATCGTAAAATTCTAAGTTTTATCACTGAAATTTTATTTTAAAAAAATGCAAACTAAATTCACCAATGCATTTTTTTAAAAAATGTATTTAGGATTAGTTTCTGCAAGTTTTATTGGATTATTGACTTTTTTTTATTTTGACAGCTGCTTTCTTAACATTAACATTAACAGTGACACTAAAGTGAGCAAGAATGTGAAAAAAATGCACCAAGTAAGTGCTCAATGCAAAAGTTTCAACTTTCCTAAAAAGACTAACGGATTTGGAATGGATTTCAAAATGAAACTCTGTAATACATGATGTCAATAAAAAAACACGTTGCAAATAAAAGCGGTGATGTTTAGATATTTTCTTTTGAAGACAGTACAGCTGGCTGTGAAATAATTTTTAAGTAAAACCATTTTTTAACTCGATCAGAATCGTGCAGATAGAAAAGACAAGTTTTAGTTTGCTAAGTAAAATGTTTCACTCTAGTAACTGAGCAGATTTGAACTGCGTGTTTTTATTTTGATCGATTTTAACTCTAATGTTGAAATATAATAGATACTACTGGAGTTTCAAATAAAACATGTATTTACAATCAAAGTCCTTAGTTCTGCTTATACGATGCAAGTGCTGAAACTTTTCATCTCCTCTGGACTAGAACTTCACATATGGTCACTAGTATTTCTCAAATAAAATAGCTCCACCTTCCAAATACGACGCAAACACTTAAAAAAAAAAAAATCCATGACATTATTTCAGACAGAAAAAATAGCTGTATCCATAAAGTTATACTATTATTAAAGGTATAAAAGCTTAAAAATCAAATAATTTTAAATGAACATAGTTATGAGTTTCACCATGATTTTATCTTATAATAGTAAGTCAGATTACTTTACCATGTAGCCCTCAAAGCGAAAGTTTTAGTCTCCGTTACTTTTTTTACAATTGCTAAATGCATTGCTAGAGTAAAATAAATTACTAAAAAGGAACATTTCTTTTTCTTTTTAGGTTCTACTTTTTATTGTACCGGATGTTATTCTACTTTAAGATACTCATTTTCAACTTTTGTTGATCACTTCAGATTGCTAATCCTATTTATTTCTTTAACTCAATTTTCGAAATGTCTCAATATCGATAATGCAACTACATATATTTCCAATTTATTAAGAGATTACATTTGAATCTGGCAAAAGAATAAACATACATTTAGTAATAACTTCCAACTTCTTTGGATTTGTCTTATGATATGTGTTTAATAGGAAAATAGGTTTATTATTTGCTTTTCAAATCTTAAAGAAACTACTTTCTACATCTGAAAAACTTAAGCCAAGTGCTACCTATGTAATGTAGTCTGTTTTTTTGCAACATACAAAATCCCCTGATTTCTTTTTTGCCAGTGTTTTAGCTATAGAAGCAAATGATTGTGGCCATGAAATGCAACAATGTTAGCAATAAACCTTTTAACACAAAAATCACTATTTACTGATGTTTTTTCCAGGGGGGGGGAGGGTGCAAACACAATGCGATTTCATCGCAAAACAGCAAAAACTATGCCCACTGATATGTATATATATTGATTTCACAAAGTCAGCCCCGGGGGGGGGGGCAATCAACCCCCACCCCTGAGCTCCCTAAATGACGGGTCTGTGTTTGAAATAAACCTTTTAACACAAAAATCACTATTTACTGATGAGTTTTTACTGGGGGGGGGGGGGCAAAGGGTGCAAACACAATGCGATTTCATCGGAAAACAGCAAAAACCATGCCCACTTATATGAAAATACATTGATTTCCCAAAGTCGGGGGGGGGGGGTTTCCCCCCTCGCCTGGCCAAATGAGGGGCCTGTGCTCGAAATTAATCTCTTAGCACAAAAATCACTATTTACTAATGAATTTATGGTTTAATGCTGTTAATGGCATGGCATAACTCATTTATAAGGCAATATATTACTATTGCTTTCACAGTTAATAAATGACAATTTCACACAAATAGTATAATACTGCTAACTTTATGGGTAGTTACGGTTAATTTTACAGGGCAAAGTCATTTATGAGAAAGTATATCACTGCATCATTTAGTGTTATGTTCTGTAAATTTCATGGGACACTTAATTCATAAGGCAGTATTACAATGCTAAAGTTACAGTTTATCATTTTTTAATTCACAGTAAAATTCCTTTATACGACAGTATATTACAGCTAATTTTACAATTTACTATTTTTAATTTCACAGTAAAATTCCTTTATAAGACGGTATATCACTGCTAGTTTTACAGTTTATCGCTATACATGTTACAGTTTATCACTGTCAATTTTACGATAAAATTATTTTTCAAGACATTTTACAGTTTCTTATTGTTAATTTTAGAGTTTGGAAATGGAACCTCAGCTGCCACTACTATTCTGTAAAATTTACGGGATTCTTTTGCAGTGTAGCACCGAATCGAGTATACTGCGCAGTCGCGTGTTAAAGCAGATAACATTTTTGCTCTGTTATTTGATGAAACAGTATAAAACTGTAGATAACAGAAGTATTTTAGTGTAAAATCAACAACCATTTTTTACAGTGTTGAAATCAATAGCATAAGAGTTAAAACTCCACCTTTTTGAGAAGAAAAGCCTTAAATATATAAATTTTTTCTTTGATAAGTGGTTGTGGATGAGCAAAGCAGTAGACAAAAATTACTTGTTTGCATCGAATGATGAAGCTCAATAACGAACGTTCTTGGCATCAAAATGCTGCGCATTTAAGAAGGACGAGAATCGAGCGAATGTAATATCGCGCCAACTTACGCCGAGTCTAAATCGCCAACTTGCCCGCGATATAGTGCTGCTATGGTAAGTTGATCTCTGACATTGACAAAGTTTAGTTCCTTTTCGGGAAGTAGGAAAGAGTAATTGCCGCGAATTCGAGTTGGAAAACACTTGCAAAACAACTACAAAAGTATCCCAACAGAATTCAGTACCAATTACCTTTCCTTATTACCCGAAAAGGAAGACAACATTGTAAATGCCGGAGTTCAACTTAATAGAGGAGCACTATATATTTCTTAACAAAATGAATTGTACACAACCTACGAAAAGTGAGCAATTACAAAAGTCACAAGTGGGCAATTCCATGATAAGGTCAACCAGATGATCAAATTTTCAAAATCAATATTTTGAAACAAAAAAGGTATCATTTTATAGGTGAAGTGTTGAATATTTTGAAATATTTGTCTAAAATTTGATACCTTCAGTTTTAAATAAGTTACAAGATATAAGTTACAAATAAGTTAAACTAAGGCAAAGATTTTGAGCACTGTCAAAGCACATTTGGCGGCTATCAAAAAAGCTCTGTTCTTTCTCAAAAATGCAAACTAATATTGTGAATAACGATGAATAACCATGTAAATATATAACACACAGCATATATTGCGGAAAAGATGGGTAAAAGTAAAATTCATTTTGATTTGTAAAAGAATTTCCACGGGGCACATTAACTGTTTTACGTCCGACACCAAAACGCGCAAATTTTTACTCTGAGCCTATAATTTTAAAGCTGCATACATATATTTTTGTATACAAAGCAAGATTTTTAATCTCATGGATATAACCTATTTTAATTTTGTAGGTATTGAATAATTCTCATTAAAATCTTGGTGTCGGACGTAAAATATTTTTTATGTCGGACACCATTTACGTCCGACACTTTTACAATCCCTAAACTACACTTGTTTTTAACAATGATTTTCCATTTTGCCTTTAAATAGAAAACTAAAATGGAGTATGCAAAAAAAAGAGAACTTTTTATGAATTTACTGTATGTGCATGTCCTTGTGAATCTTAGAAAAACTTGCAATTTTTTTTCGTATGATTTATTAAAAGTTTTTTTTTTTTTTTTTTTGTAACAAATTTACCTTAAGACAATTTAGGCGCATCACAATTCAATTACAGGTTGACATCATGGTTAAAAGTCAATGGCTTTGGAATATAATTCGAACCACGACTGCATCCAAACACTTTTCATTCTTTTGGTTGCCACTGTCAGTCACTTTCGATTTTGAATTCAAAAAGCACAAAGTCGGAATTTTAAAAAATGGTCTGTAAAAGCTGAAAATGAAGTACTTTTTTGAAATGAGAGAGTTGATTCATTTTTTTCCTTCAGTAAATAGCAAAAAAATATGAACAAAAACTTCGAAACCAGCTATTTTACTAAAAAAAATGTTTGTAGAATCCAAATCCAAATTTGTAAAATTAATAAAAAATAACAAGTTTAAATTTTTCTAAAAATTGTTTCAGACTCTTATAAAGCTATAGTTAAAATAAGTAAATGCTCAATTCAGGGATATAAAATTCATAAATATTTTTTTAATTAAAACTTTTCTCCAATAATTGTTACGGACTCTACAATCATAATTTTCACATTTTTAGTTTTAAGCGAACAACATTTTTTGATTAAAATTATTAGCTACTTTAGAGATGAGTATTTATTTATCCCAAGTACCAGTTTTGGCATAAAAGTTAATTCAAGTACTAAGTAGAGTTCAATGTTGAGTCCATAACGGTTTAAATTGTATTTTTAGGGGACAGTTATAATTTGATGCATCATTTTAAGTGCAAAAAATATTCTATGTGACTTTTGAATAAAAGTTAAGCTAATAATCATTGAGATATTTACATTTAAGAGCAATATTTTACGTCCAATGTGGAGAGTTTACACCCGGCACCAAGGTAAAAATGTTCTCAAATTATTTTTATCCTTGATAATATAGTTTAAAAACTGTGAAATATGCTTTACTCACGAGTATTCTTTTGAATTTAGTTGTTTTAAAATTAAAATGTAAGCCAATTCGCAGACTTTCAATATTTTTTAAACGAGGAATCAATTTCCCCATTTGTGTATTTACGTCCGACACCAACTCTTTAAATGATATTAATTTCTACTTTAGGGATCCAGTTTTGACGATGAACATGATTTTGTATTTGGTATGATGCAGCGAGTATTTTGCACATCAATTTAATCATTTTAAAACAGTTTATGTTTCGTAAATGGAACTAAAACTGAGAAATTTGCCTTCATTTTTTACGTCCGACACCATGGAATTGCCCACGTGGAATAGGTAGGATTGCCAGATTTCAGAAATATTCAACCAGGACACTGAAATGGCGCGAAGAAAAGAAAAAAGCTGCAAACATTTCTTATAAATGCTAAAAATGGAAAAATAGTAAAATGTCAAGTGCGTGAGTGTAATGCTACTAAATTAAAACCGAAATTCGAGAAAGGAAGGGAAAATGTATTTTGAAACTTTTGCCGTTAAGTAAGACAAGTAACTGGATTTGAAAATGTGTGTGTCACATGAATAATAATTTACTCAGGGCATAAATTATGAGTCAACACACAAAATGTAAAATGTTACAAAGTAGTTTCTTTTCGAAAAGAGAAAACTGAAGCAATTTTTAGCTGCTCCGAAAGTAGCTTGCTTAAGCTTTCCTATTTTAAATTATATGTTTACCTATGAACATGAAACTTTTTGAACGTTTACTCATAACTTTAAATGTTCTGAACCTCACATAAATAAGTTTCAATCATTCCCAACCCAAGGCTTTGCAGGAGAAAACCCTTTTTGATCGTTGAAACAGAATTCATGAACACTGATACATACCCCCCCCCCCCCGGCTAAGAATAAACCACCTTAATAATCTTGTTGAATCTTTTTAAACAAGAAATATGAAATACATTTTTCCCGCTGCGATAAAATCAGACATTTAAATTCAAATGGGACAATCGGAATGCTTATTTAATAAAATTGTAATTCCGAATTCGCATTCCTTCCTTAAAGTGCAATGTCATTTCTTTCTTATGTATTAGTGATGTTTCTTTCACGAAAGCTCGCGAACGGGTCTAAAACTCCTTAAAATGAACTATAAAGCTCGATTTCTTAAAAAATGAACGACCATTCTCTTTTGAACGGTGTTTTTTTTTTTTTTTTAATTCCTTATTCGAATGACAATCATCTTAAAATTTCAAATTGTCAATGTCTCTTAAATTTCTTCTGTCCTCAATTAAATATAATATATTCAATGCAAGCATACATTTTGCTTTATTCATGTCTCTTAAATTTCTTCTGTCCGCAATTAAATATAATATATTCAATGCAAGCATACATTTTGGTTTCACTTGTTTTGGCTACCAGCAAAATGTTTTGACCTAGCACTTCCTATCCGACGCACCTGTTAAAATCGTTCTCATGCATTCTTTCGTCACAACTATTTCTTAAATTTTCTACTCGACTCTTTTCTCTTTTATAGCAGTCATATCAACTATCATCTAAATTAATTTGACTTTGTTTTTAACTAGCTTGCCGATTTTTTACTCGCTAATTTTATGTTCAACATCCAGAGAGTTTTTAGTAAGAATTATTAGAAAAAGTAATATCGTACATCGAGAATGAAAGGGGCATTTTTTAAGTTGGATTAGCATAGACTAAAGAGAAACGTGTGCTCCCTTTCATTCTCGGTATGCGATATGTCTCCTGTATTTTTCTCCATTTTATCAAGAATAGTGTAGTAGATTGTGGGCGAAGGGAAATAGTTAAGTTGACAACCTGTTTCAAAAGGAACAAATTGGAAATTTGTTCTGAAAGTTACTGTACATAAAAGACGAATAATATATTTTGTAACAAAACTAATGTTGGAATATTATTTTTCATTTGGCAGCTATTTTCTACCTTCAAAGAAAGGTGGAAATTTTCTACCTGGAAAAACCATGAGGCAAAGTGAAATATAAAATATTTTTATAAAGAAACATTTTCTTTTTGATGATTAACAGAAATTTTCATAATAAAAAGTCGAAGAAAATCATTCCGAATAGGAAGATAAACTAATCTTTTGTAGGTGCACATGCATTAATTTGTACGTTAATTGTATCGTTCCTTTTTATGACCTTTGTTATATCGCGTTTTTAGATATATCGAGCTTTTTTGTTGTCCTCCTACAAGCGCGGTATAACGAAGGGTTACTCTATTTGAAAGTTTCAAGACAAAAAATAGATAACCTAAATCAAATGAGTAATACGAGAAAGAGCATCTTCGTGTGTGGGATTATTTTCTACAAGTAAACATTTCATCCGCTCACTCTAATGCTCGTGACTAAATATTTTTCAAAAAGTCTATTATTATTCCTCTTTCTTCCTTTCATAAAATTTAAACTAGCTTGAAAAAGATCTATCTTTATTGAAGCATGAAAGAATAAAGTTTCTTAGACACATCTAACTAAACAAATACTATTTTGCATTCCTCAGTTTCGATAGCTCAAATGGCACGCTAGTCAATTACTTAGTGGACAAAAAATTCAATCCTGTACAGGATGTTTACTTTTCAAGTGGTTGGAAAATTGCTGCTGGAAATAATAGTTTTTGAGAAATAATACCACGTTTTTTTTAAATTGTTTTGCAAACATTTAAACAAACAAGATCCTGTTCTGTATTTGAAGAGTTATTTCGTTGGAAGACGTTAACTTAAAAATACTGATCATGGTAGATACTCACACATTTGGAGATAAAAGATTCAGTATCATAATAAAAATGTATCTGCTTATTCGGCATTTTGCCAATAAAAATCAATGAATTTCGAGTTCTGAGTATTCGTTTGGAATAAAAAGAAAGGGAGAGAAAAATAAACTTTTTATTGTAACAATTACAACTTTGGTCTATTTTAGTGCGTCGCATTTTTTTAGACTGGGGGGTGGGGTGGGGGGTTGGAAATGCAATATGATAACCATACACAGCTTAAAAAATAATTAAAAAGAAAGTTGTTTGTGTGTGTTTCCTAATTAATATTTCAGAAAAATAAATAACGAAGATGAACAGAAAAGCTGACTGTAAAGAATAAACAATATGAAAAAAACTGCACTGGCCTCGTTCGAAAATTTATGGACAAGGCATTAAAACGATAAAAAGAATAAGTTGAGGGTGAGGGAGTGGTTATGCAAAAATAAAAAATTGTCTCTCTGTCTCTGAGCGAATAGGTGATTCTGACTTTAATATTCATTATTTTTATTTTCTAGTGATATTCAAGTTTTATATTCTAGTGATATTCAAGGAATTTTTTACTCAAAAACACGTCACAGCCTGAACTATCTTCTAAGCAAACATACCATTCAACATAGTCATCGTTGAACCCGGATATCCAAATCATTTAGAAAAAAATCAACGTTTTGCTTTTTGAGCCATGATTTTAAAGCTCTTTTAACTACATCCTTAGGAACCCACTTATGTAGTTAAAACTTTGATATCCCAAGTTAACCTTGGGCAGAGCGAAAGACTTGAAATGCATCAGCAACATTGTGAACTGTAACGTGTCTGTCTCCTCGAATCAATTCAACAGCACGTCTTCGTTTACATCTGTGACTGATGTTGGCCGGTCGCTTCTCAGTTCATCTGAAATTTTTTATTTCTTCTAGGGATGAATCGTTCATGAACGAACAGGTTAAGGGGCCGAATCATTATTAAAATGAACGGTGCAGTACGGTCTCCTAAAAATAAACGATCGATCTTTTGAACGATGATATTGATTGTATATTTAACTCTCAATTGTTTAAATTTCTTATTTTATTTATTTTTTAAAAATTCTTTTGATATAACTTTCATTGCGTGTCTGTCTTCTCGAATCAATTCATCAGCACGTTTTTGGTTTTGCATCTGATGATTGCTGGTCGCTTCTCAGTTCATCTGAAATTTTTATTTCTTCTAGGGATGAATCCTTTATGAACGAATGTGTGAACAGACCGAATCCTTATTAAAATGAACGGTCTCCTAAAACTGAGCGATTGTTCTATTTTTGAACGATGATATTTATTGTAGAATTTATTCTCACTTGTTTAAATTTTTTATCTTATTTATTCTTATGTTATTATTTTAAATTTTTTTCTTTCATTTTATTATACACATTCAAAATATTTTTTGTTTTCTTTTAACTTGTTACCATACTACGCTTGGAGATAAAATATTTCAATTTAGACATAATGCACTATATCACATAAATTAATGTTTTTTTCTTTAGCTCTGCAAAATTTCTGACGTTATGTCAATTGAATTAATTTTTTTAGAAAATGAAATTGGTTATTCAATTTTGCACCATGTTGGAATCAATCCTGCGATTTTTGTTATGTTAAAACAAGTCATGCATTACCTCATTGTCACTCTGTCACCAAGAAATATCTTACAAAATGAGTTATAGTTGCTTTATAAATCTAAACCTAAATAAAATATTTTTATTTAATTTTTATTGGCATATTTTCATATTGTTAGTTAATTTTGTTTGCTTTTCTTCAAAAGAATGTTACTGATCTCATGAAACATTTTTAATTTACGTGAGTGACTTTAGCAAAGAGGTCACAAACTTCAAGATACCGGTTAAAAGAATCACGATCCTTCTTTCAGCAACTTGCTTCGAAACATGAACAGAATACTTTTTAGCCAAATGCCGATCACCCAAACGATCCAGAACTCGCTCCCTGAACAAAATACTAACACCAAGAAGTAGAAAACTTATTTTATTTTGACGCATCCAATATTTTAATTATTTAACCAAATATTATTATTTTGAAAAATATCCGGGGCTTAAAATAAATAATAAATGAAATATTATCAAATAAAATGAACTTTAACCTTTTTTTGATGAAAATATGGTGTGATGTGAGAAAAATTCTCACACGTTTTAGTCGTCCTGTTACTGAAGAATATCTTTTTGATGTGAGTTTTGGAGGGTTGAAAAATGGAGAGACCATTTGGAATCATTTTTAAATCAAACAAATTCGAGCATAATATACGTCAGACAAAAATTACGGAACCTGAGGAGCTAGGAATGAAGTTTAGATACCAGTCAAATTATTTCTCCGAGTTTAAAGGAAAAGTGAGTATGTTATATCTTCTGAAAGTACTAGTTACCAAGTTATTTTTAGTCGCCCGGGTGACTAAAAAATACCTTGATGACAAGTTTTTTAGAACGAGGGAAAAAATACATTACTATTGCACTAATGCATATATAAAAAATTCTAGTCTTTCAACTTTAATGAAATCGAAGAAAAGTAGGTATAAAAAGTTAGCGTTTAATTGAGAAAGTAAACTTCTGCTTCGTCTTTCATTGGCTTTCTGCATAATGGTGCAGGATAGATTTTTATGAATTAATTTTTCTGAGCTTCAAATTTCCTCTTCGTGGTTCTAAGTAATCAAAAGGAGCTTCCTGTCAGCGTGCATGACTGTAAATTAATCACCGATAATATTTTTCGCAACACCTTTTCAGAAGTAGATAGATAATCTGTGAGATCTCGAAAAAGAAACAATGCCGTTAATAGTATTCAACGCTGAATGTGGGAAAATGCTTTATCGCACAACCTCGCGAATTAAATTGCATACTCGGATTTGATGTTTCAAGGAACTCTTCTATCGTAGCATAAAGATGAAAAACTTGATAAAGTATTGTTTTTTAGCATTCCATTCCCCCACAAAGATAAATATTTCTTCTCAGCATTTCGTACAGTCAGATCTTCTCTAAATGCAATCGAACATTTTTATATGGAGAAGTTCTTTCAAGTTGGAGGATTTTTTAATTATTACTTGCATTGGTAAACAAATATTTTGTTTACCAAAGAAAGAAATGAACAATAGCTAACTTTTTGATCATTATTTTAATATTAACCAGGTATGTGAATATGCACATTTTTTTCAAACTTCAATTGAATCTCACAAGAAATCTGTGGGTGGTGGTAGTAACGAAAAACTGTTTATATATTTGAATTTAACACATCATTTTGTCCCAAACTCATTTATTCTTTACTATGTTTTTTTTTTTTTTTTTTTATTTTTGTAGCTTACTCATTTCAATGTTGTGCGTTTTTAGAAATATAATGAATTTTTTGCGAAATGTGATGATTATTTATAAAACGAAACGAACATTTTGTGAAATTAGATTCGAGGCTTGAAATTCAATGAACATTTTGCGAAATTTGATGGATATTTTGTTAAATTTTTTGGACGTTATGTGAAATTCAGCGAACGTTTTGTGAAATGTTATGAACGTTTTGTAAAATTTTTGAACGTTTTGTGAAATGTTATGAACGTTTCGTGAAATTTTTTAACGTTTTGTGAAATTCAATGAACATCTTGAGAAGTTTAATGAACGTTTTGTGAAATTTTTGAATGTTTTGTGAAATTCAATGAACGTTTTGAGAAATTCAATGAACGTTTTGTGAAATTTAATGAACGTTTTGTGAAATTTGATGGACGTTTTGTGAAATTTGATGGACGTTTTGTGAAATTTGATGGACGCTCATAAAACCAGATTTACATTTTATGAAATTAAATTAACCTTTTGTGAAATTTGACAACAATCTTTCAGGTACTCCGCTTCCGAATCTTCCAGTCAGCAGTAAAATTCGTTATTAAATCAAAAAAACGCACTCAGCATCCAACCCGCCCCATGCAGTTATTGCTAACCGTTGTTTCCCCTTTATAACGAGAGGAGAAAATGAAAAAAAAAAAAAAAAACTAAAAAAAAAAAAAAAAGAAAGCAAACTAGCAAAACTAATACAAAGGGCGAGACAGCCGCTTCCTCGCCTGCTCGTTCGACCGGCAAACTCGTCTACGGGAAGGGGGGAGGGGTCTTCACGTGGGCGCTGCTTTCAACTCAACCGGCCAAGACAGTTCTCGCCGAACGACCAGACGGGACTGCTGGCCTTTCGAACTTGGCGCTCGGCAGACGACGGCGATGGCTTTCAGATCCCCGGTGTGCGATTTGAATGAGGTAAGAGCTCTTTTTGTGTGGGAGGATCATCTCGCACCTTTCAGTCGGGAGCGCGCCCCGATGGGAGGTCACTGTGATCTCCCAATATTTTTTCTACTCGGCACATTTTGCTGATGATTCTGTAATTTGGAGACAATATTGCAACATTGAGATTATTGGTGCTTATTTTAATTTTTAAAGTTGTTTGTTTGAAAGATGCTTAATGTTTTTTTTTTCTAATTAATTGCTATGTATGTACGACATGTGTGCATGCTTGAATTTTGTCATTCGGTTAAATATTAACTTCATTCGGCAAATTGATAATTTTCCCCCTCCCAAAAATTTTAGTTCGGGGAGCCCCTGCTTCCAGGGGAGGAAATTTTTGGGACACTCTCAGTTTTACATTCGTGCTGCGGACTTTTCGCGCTCTTTCAAGCCGCACAGTGAACTTCCGATTATCCGCGGTCGGATTATCTGCGGTTCGGATTATCCGGGAGTTTTTTATACTATTGTTTTCTTTTTTTACGGTGATGATTTACCGCATGCAGAAAGACAGAAAGATGCGAGTGATTGATCGTTTTTAGCTCTCAAAGATCTTTAAATTCAGAGTTATCATTTTTAGCTTTCGTTTAAATGTATGTGTTGCACGGCCGTAACCAGACTATTATTTAGGGGAGGGTTTTACCAACACATTTCGCGTGAAATTTATGTGATAAATCAAATTTGATTTCATATATTCTATTGCTTTTTGTTAGAGTAGATGCTTAAGGGGCATTAACATGAAGAATAAAATAATAACCTATCTCTCCAAAAAATTCTGATGTGTACAAAGCATCTTCGCCCTAGTTAAAAGGTGTAGTGTTATGTATGAAATTATTAGGGATGCACCGATTAATCGACAGTACCGATTAATCGGCCACTTTGCCGATTATTAATAATCGGCAAAATCGGGCATTAACAGGCCGAAAAAATATTTTTTAAATTTTATTCTATAATGTATAATTTCAGTAAGAAACTATGATGAATGATTTTATTAACAGTAATAATACGCCTCACAGTTGAAAAAAGTTTTTAATAAAACAATTCTCCTACTTTGAATAAATATACAGACAATGTTCCAACGTATTTCATGTAGCGATAGTTTTCTCCTTAGCACAGTGCTTTTAGGTAACCTCTCATTTTTCCAAAGAATAAAAGTCTTGAATTAAATGGCTACTAATTATTAAAAAATGCAAGTTAAATTACTAGTAAATTAGAGTGCTCACCACAGACTCCCCATTCCCCTTTTTTTGAATTTATTGTCCAATAAACATAATTATTTAACAATATGTTAATGTAATATTATTGATAATAATATGAAAATTGGTTCTAAAGAATTTGATAAAATATTAAAACTATTTTGTGAAAATTATGAAAATGGAAAAAAAAAAAATTTCCCTCGGAAATAAATTACTTACTATTTCAAAACTCGTAATTGTTTAAGAGAGAAAAAACAGTGATGGGAAAATTGGTAGTATTAAAAACAAGCATGCTTATCATTAATCGGCTCGGCCGATTATCAACAACCGATTAATCGGTAATCGGCCAATTTGCTTATCGGTGCATCCCTAGAAATTATGTTTGCAAAAACTACAAATAAGATAAATACTGCAGATAAATCAATTAATTTGTACTATTATTTAATAATAATACTTTCATTTTTAGCCTACTTTCCCGTTAAAAATAAAAGAAAGACGAAAAAAGTATTAAAAGTAGCTTAATGCATCTAAAAAATATCGCCAAGTCCAAAAAATATCGCCAAGTTAAAAAATATCGCCAAGTCAAAAAAAAAATATCGCCAAGTGAAAAAAATAAAAAGGTAAAATGAATATCAAAAAATTAAAAATTTGAAAGTAGGGTATTGAGATGGGGAATTTGTGTGTCGGTCGGTCGGTCGGTCTGTCTGTCCCCCCCCCCTAATAACTTTTGAATGAACAGTCCGATTTGGACAAACTTTTTTTTGTTGCAAAGATCTCGGCGAGTACAGCTCATTCCCATATTTGATTTTTCGATTTGATCAATTTTTGGTTCAACTTTGAGTCGTTCAAACAACCTGTCCCGCGATGCTAGCTTTTTAGTTAACAGTCCGATTTGAACAAACTTTTTTTTGTTCGAAAGATCTTTTCAAGGATACTTCATTCCTGTATCTACATTTTTGATTTGAACAATTTTTCGTTCAACATTGAACCGTTCAAGCAACCTTTCCCCCCTAATAACTTTTGAGTAAACAGTTCGAAAAAAAATGACTGACTGTGCAGACGATTTTTTGTTTATTTATTCATTTGTTTTATTGAATTTATTATTATTATTATTATTATTTTTGGCAGACGATTTTTTTTTGTAACAAAAATGTTTCATTCGCCAGGGCATTTTATTCTTTATTTATATTTAACAACTGGCAACGGATTAAAAGTGAAATTCGAGACATTTTATCAACGGACGAGTTTTTTTTCTTTTTTTTTTTTTTCTTTCTTTGATAAAATGTGTTTTGATGTACTTTGTACTTTTAATTTTTTTTTGAAAACAATTGAGGAATTTTTCTACGGAAGAACTGTAACAGTTACATTCTTTAAAAGGTGCGACAAAACTTTATTTATTCATTTATTTACTTTTTATGTGTCTATTTCATCTGATGAGAGGGGTATATTTTGCTTTTAGAAATCAGCTTCAAGTGCTAAAAAGGTATGTTTGACATAATTTTTAGTCTTAGATAATCAAGAGAATAATGATCAGATGCTAGAATGCCGATGTCGATGTACGGGAAAGTAGGCTCGTTTAGTTCTTGACAGAACTTCTTGTTCAAATTGAATTGAAAAGTAAATAAGAAAATTAAAAATAAAATAGTAATAATATTATTTTTCATCAAAAAAAAGGCATTAAAAAGCATTTTTTCGAATAGTTTTAAGAAATTTCGGAGGGGGTTTGAAACCTAACCCCCCCCCCCTTAAATACGGCCCTGATATGTTGCATACACAAATATCGTTTTTTACTTATTTGAGTGGGAGGATCATCTCGCATCTTTTAGAGGAGGATGGAATGTTTTGGATATTCAGTTTTGCATTAGTGCGGCGGACTTCTCGTGCTGTTTCAAGTGCACAGTTAACTCCCGATTTTCCGCGGGCCTTTTATACTTTTGTTTTCTCTTTTTACAGTGATGATTTACTGAGTGAGTGCAGGAAAATGCGAGTACGTTATTGGTCGTTTTTATAGTTTTCAAAGATATTTCCTAAATTCAATGTTATCAATCTTAGCAATAATTTAAATGTACGTGTTGTGTTACAAACATTTTTTAGCTATTGCACATACAAATATCATTTTTATTTACTTTTCGAATTATCCGCGGTTACCATGCCACCTTATTCCGCAGACAATCGGGAGTTTACTGTATTTTGTGAACTTTTATTTTTGTTTTGCATTTTTTTTTTTTAAACATTTTTTTCCGAAATTTACCTGTTTTGATTTTTGAATTTGGCGAAAATGTCATTGACCCTCCAAAACTTAGGTCAAAATGAAACCTCGCAGTGTGAGATTTTTTTTCTCACACAGCAAGAATACATTTGTTTTAGTTTACAGAAATTATTTCAAGTTGAGGGATTTTTTAATTATTGATTTTGATTATGATTATTTCAATTTCTAAGGTTTTGGAAATTTACTTATTTATTTAATGATTTCTCACGCCACTTTTTCTCAAAAAATGTTTGAAATGTTTTTTAGCTGAAAATATTTCATTTACTATTTATTCTAAACATCACATGGAGTGTAAAATACTAATACTTGCTGAAATTTATAAAATATTTGATAAAACAAATTATTAAAAAAAAACTTCTTGGTGGGATTATTTTTCTCGCGGCGCGAGCTCTAGAGGACAAATACCTATTTAATATTTCTGCCGTTTTTCTCTTAGAGTGACACAACTTCTGTATAATTAATACAAAAGTTGTATCATTCCCTAACACAACTTTTGTACTATTTATACAAAAGTTTTTGTATGAACAGTACTCGTTCAGTAGACTTCTCATAGCATACTAAACGAAAACATTTTATTTTGTTAACATAACCGAAAAATAACTATCATACATTTACTTTATTTCTTTTTTTTTTTTAATTGTGCAGTCATAGTTAATGAATGTTTTTCCCTCTTAGTCATAGTTATTTTTAAAAATTAAGAAAACAATCTTAAACAAAGCAATAAATTAATATTACATTTCCAAATGATTTAATTTTATCTTTAAAAGCCTGAAGATGAAAGAGCACCTTTCAGCCGACTCTCATGTATATATATAAGCGTGAGATTAATATTTCTTGGTGTGCATCTTGTAGTTTTTTAAGTATTTTGTAGTTCGTTCCAGTCATTTTATTTTCAAAAGTCTGGGGGTGAAAATGAACCCCCGTGTAGAAACTCATGAATGTTAACATAATGTTAATATTTTTTGTAATGTACTTTGTATTTTAATTATTGTAGTTTGTCCTTTGTTTTAAACTAGTTTAGTTTATTTAGTCCAAGTAGTTGAATTTTTTTTAAAGCATCAAATTAATCTTTTTTCATTAAAGCTTTTTCCCAAAAGCCAGGGGGATGCAAGTGCACTACCCCCCCCCTGCCGGGCGCCCATGATCATTTCCCGTCGAGTCGTAATTAGTTCGTTGAAGTTATTAACTAAAAATGATGAAACGTGTTTCTTTCACTTACAGGGAAATTTGAATTTCCGACTTCTATAAACAGGTTTGATTTTGTTAATTCAACTGAAAAATAGTTATCGAAAATTTGCTATCTTCTCTATATCTCTCTCTCTCACTTCTTTAAAAATTGTGCATTCATAGTTAATATTTCTTTCTACATAATCTACTTATTTTGTGCATATTTATATAACATCACCATAAAAGAAAAGTTAATATTAATGTTTGTTAATTATAAAATCTTCAGAAAATGTGCCTCGGTTGCGATAAAACCTCTTAGGTAATTTATTTCTGCGAATAAGCTTTAAACCATACGCATATTAAAAGTTAACTAACTCTTCAAGTTATTTTAGATGATAAGTGACCGGAATTTTGTTGTAAAAGTGTAATGAAACTATTTAAGTAATTACTTATAGTTAAGAAACATTAATGTCTCCATGGTAAATTTGTTTTGATTTATTTTCTACTTGCTCGAAACATTAATTACGCAAATGTATAAAACTTTGCTTATTTGTTGCATGCTACGTGTGTTTATGCGCAATAGTTTACACACGAAAATTTATACTATTGTACGGAATTATTTTCACCACACAGTTTAGTTATACTGCATTTTTTAGCTTCAAAAATACCTCATTTCGGTTCATTAATTGTCTAAAAACTAAAATTACATATTAGTTGTTTGAAATCTGTTTGCGAAAAAAATAAGTTTTCAGGCACAAACTTACGACCAGAAACTGCGTGCACGAGTTTTGGAATTAAAAAAAAAATAGTAATAAAAAAAACCTCTTCTTTAGTGCACAGAAATGCATCAAAAACATGAGTTCAAGAAACAGATTTTAAATATTATCCGAAAAATGTGTTATTTTTTGCAATACACTGTATGGGCTCGATTTTCAGTGAATAATTGAACCTTGAATGATTAATTTTTATCAAAGTAATAGAAGTTTTATGTTGAAGAAAAAGCATGGATGTTCAAAGTTAATTCATCGATGGGATCGATACATCAGCCCAAAAACATCTATGTTTCAAACACTGTTGTTCCACATTGATATTTTTTAATGTAAAATAATGCATTAACAAATGTTTTTGTTTTAGAGCTAAATTCGCAACCGGAATTTTATTAATTTAAAGCTAACACTTTTGAGCTGTTTAAGTTAACAGTAATAATGATGAATTAATTATACTGTAGATTTTCGAAATCTCGAGTTCGTAAAACTCGGCCGCATTTTTATCGGGCGAGAAGGGGGGGGGGAGGGAAAACGCGCGAAAAATATGTTGCTATCACATTCCCGATAACGCGACATTTTCACAAACTCAGCTACTTTTCTGTCGAGTTCTCTTTGATAATATACTTAAAAAGAAGAACACATTGAAACATCAGTAGGGAAAAAAATGATGGGAATAGTTTCGTAACGTCTTTTAGTTTTTCACCTGAGAAAAACAAAAACTAAACATGAGTTATTGAATGATTAATGCGAATCAACTAGAGAAATTTGTAATTTTTCTCAAAATAGATCAGGGCCGTCATTTCAAGTTTTTCCGGGGGGGGGGCAAAAGGTCCAGACACAGTGTAATTTCATCGGAAAACAGCAAAAACCACGCCCACTTATATGTAAATACATTGATTTCTCAAAGCCAGGGGGAGGGGCAATTGCCCCCCCCCCCGACACCCCCTTATTACCGGGCCTGAAATATAATATACTAAAAAAAAAGTGTAATTATAATTTTAAGAGGACGAATTTTGTAAAAATACAATAGTATTTTAAAACATGCACAACTAGCGGTTTAGAGTGTTAACAATTTAAATCGCTGACTTAAATCGCGATTAAAATCAAATGATTATTTAAATCATTTTTCAACTTAAACCCTAGAAATCTTCTTCAAAGTTTTGAATTTTAATAGTTTTGCTTTTTTTTAGTCAGTATACCTTTTCCTCCATTCATGGATTTTGTCTCTAAATTTTTTCCTCACTTAATTATTTTGATTTATTTAAATTCTTTCTCCGTACTCAACCTAAAAATTTAAGTTTTTGTCTGTGAACTTATAATTAGTAGCTATTTTTTTAGTAGTCGGTGCATTCAGGTTCTTTAAAAATAAAAAGAATGAGAAAATCTAACGGCACAAAGCCAAGAAATGGGTGTGCCAAAAAGTACAGGAAAATTAATAACGCACGTTGCTATATCGCGTGCATATTTGCACAAATTGGAAAAAGGGAACTTAAAATTAAAATTGCTTCAACAATAAATCCTTTTAAAAAAATTTAAAGAGCACACATGAATTTTGAAAAATAGAAGTTGTCTGATTTTAAAATATCATCTCTATCTCTATACATAAAGAGTGAAACTTAACTTTTAAAAATCTGATATAATGTGTTTTCAAATGAAAGCAAATTTAATCAAAGAAACTAATTTATATTTAGAATTTTAAGGAGGGTTACCTTTTAATTTTCCATTCAGTTTTACGCATTGAATGAACTATTTGCTTTGTTTCTTTTAACTCTGTACACTTTCATGCTGCATGATATAGTAGGGATTAAAGAAAATTACATTCATTTACTGTTAATAAAGCTATTTATCGTAGTTTCTTGGTGAAAGTATACTTAAAAAAAAAAATTACATTAAAAACTTTTTTTTCCGCCGATTAATCGGTAAAATTTTTCTGATTATTAATAATCGGCAAGGTAGCCGATTATGGCCAATTAATCGGCATCGCTTATTAATCGGTGCATCCCTAGTTTTAGGATTAAAAAAAATCCGAAAACAAGTGAGTTTATAGATGAAAAGAAATCTGATAAAAGTCCGTTTGTTTATTTTCGACTGTTTTCATGCATTTGTAGCTTTCTACTGTATTGATATGGTTTGAAACATAAACATTTGCACGAAATTGGTTTTAAATCACGTTATGAAGCGTTTTGGCAAGTAACACCCAAAAAAATAGTTGAGTATTTTTTTAAACTGTTTAATTATATTTTTAAGTTTAATTACATTTATAAGAATGTATTAATTAATAACAAAGTTTAAGTCTTTTTTTAAACCAAAAATCTGATTTAAATTTTAAAAAATCTTATTTTAGACAAAAAAAATCGATTTTAAAAAAATTTTGAATATAAATATTTTAAATCAACAACTTATTGAGAGAAAGCTATGATAAGCTCACATATACATATGTAAAGGAAGCTTTGGCAGCGCTCAATATTGTAGTTGACAGTGTCTTGGAAATGCGAGATTTTTTTTTTCTCTAATACTATCTATATGATCTTGCTAATGTGATCCATGCTGTGACAACTAATTAAAAACGAAGCTTTCATCGTAACTGTATTTTTTAAAACAAACTATCAGTTATTTACTCATTTTGTTTTTTATTTTTATTTTTGTTTATTTATTAATTATTATTAATAATGGTAATTTTTGGCTCAATTATAAAATAACGACTTCGCCAAAAAAAAAAATTTAAATTAAAAAAAATCGACATTAAAAAAAAAACAATAAAAGAGATCGATGTCGCAAGCCTTAAAGCGTGCTATTAGCTCATCGGAAATCATCAAACGATTTATTAGTTATATCGAAAAAATCTTTTATGTAAAACATTTTATTGCTTTTTACGTTTAAGGATGTTTTAAAGATAATCATGAGTAATCCAAAATGGACTGAAGTTTTCATGATCGAGAGCTCAAAAAAAAAAAAAAAACCTTCACATCTTTTAATCACTTATAAATTGGATTCATTGTTCAGTTAATTTGCCGAGAACTTCATTCAAACCAATATTTTCGAAGCTTATTACAATGCGTACTCCTAATCGAACTTTTCCCTCTTCAAAAAAAGTAAACGATTCAATGAAATAAAAACCTGTTTATTTTCAAACAATTATGAATAATAATTCAATTTCTCTCCCCATTTCGTCGATCTTTCTCCCTCTCTCATTTACTTTTTGATGAATAGTTTTCCATTTAACGGAGTTTTTATTCTCCTTCAAGTGGAAAAGCGTCAGGATGGTAAACAGAGAATGAAAAACGTTATATGAAAACTTTAAATTTGCCAATTTAATCGTGCAGTGCATCAAAATAGTAATAATAATAAAGATTTCATTTCCTTTATGATTAAGTTCAATGATTTCAGTATATTTCTTTTTTTTTCTTTATTTTCTCTTCATTTCTAAACTTATTCCGTAACTTCACTTCTGCATTTTTCTCTACCTATTTCTTAGTTTAATCAACTGTTGATAATAAAAATACAACGCAATAGTTCAACGAATGCGTCACTATAAAATAAAATAAATAAATAAGAACATCTGGAACTGCTGTATTGAGTTCACTTGACAGTATTAAATGTTGAAATTGATTTAATCTGAAAAATTGGAACAATGACGGATTAATGAATGCTTCAAAAGTATTAGCTTTTAGCGATCGTTCTGTATATTTTATTCAGCTACATCCTGCTGTTTCCCAAACAATTAAGACCTCGGCGCATGAAAAGGTCACCTCCATTTAAAATTTCTTTAAAAATCAACAGATAAAAAAGCATTTTAAGAATTAATTTTTGAAGATTTTATCTTTATATTCAATATTATGTTGGAATTTGTGTCTATGAAACCAATTGCAGTGACTATTTAATAAAATATTTTGTTGCAAAAGCCGAAATTAATTGTTAGATATTGGTTTCATAAAAGGGCGCCCCGATGAGAGTCACGGGAGGTCACTGCGACCTCCCAAAAATTCCTTATTCTACGCATTTTTTCTCAGGAGTCTGCGAATTGGAAGACATCTCTCTTGTTATGGCGATTATATATATCTTCTCATTAGAGGAAATCACTAAGTGCGCATGATCGTCTTTATAATTCGGTTAAATTTGAAGTTTAATTTGCCAAACTGAGAATTCCCCACCTCTTCCCCTTATAAAAGCTCGGGGCGCCTCTGGCTCCATCGCCAGCAAGAAATGGAACTGTCTCTTTTTTGCAACGAGGCCTTCAATTCAGAAGAATATACCGTTCAAGCTCATCATTTTGGGGAGCATTGTACCTTCCCTGTCAATTTTAGGAAAATAATGTATGTAAATATAAGTCAGCGTGGTTTTGATATGTTTCGATGTGTAATTTGTATTGAGTTTATACTCCACTCCCTCCCTGTAAAAATTAGAAATGATGGGCCTGATACAGATGTCACCTAACTTGAATATAAATACGATTTTAATTACTAACTTTAATCTATAATAATAGTGTATGAATAAAATTAAAAGCTGTTTTTTGCATTTAATACGTATTACAAGTAAATGATTAGATAAACTAGAGCTCCACCGTAACTTTAATTCTTAAATCTAAACTTTAAAATATACTTAAATATTGTCAAACATTGGTCACTTTTGACACTGCGAAATATTTATTTTCACAGCTATGCAATGAATTTTTTTGGTATTTTTAAATACCTTTAATATGTTATGTAAAAACAATATGAAGAGCAATCATGAAAAACTTATCTTAAATAAAACTTATTTCTTCTCCTTATCGTTACTGACAGGGTTTCTACAAATGAAATAAAAGCTTTCTAAATTAATTATAATATGTGCTTTAATAAGTGAAAACAGTTTTAATAGGTTTTTTCGTTTAATTTATATAGTTGCAATTTGATATTATACACTTTAAATTCCATAAATTCATAACAAACATAAATTGAAAAATTAGTAAAACTTATAATTTTTAAAATCATTTCAAAACCCCCGTTGATAAAAATTACTTCATTTTCCGGAAAAGAAAAAACGCCTGAAATTTTTTTTAATGATGATGGTATTAAGTCATAGAGATCAAAGTATCAAACGGATTTTCATAATTCACTTCCTCACTTGATCTGTCAAAATGTTTTGGTCGCTACTCTTGCTTTATAGGTCTTAACCACACCTGCCATTTGGATGGGACTTCAGAAGTATAATATAAATATACACTCGCGTATAGGGTAAAAGCACCAAACAATGCATCAAAAAAAAAAAAAAAAAAAAAAAACATCGTAAAGCTTTCGACTGCACATTTGTGATGCGATTTCTTTTGTTTCCGAAGTAGCCACATTTTTATTTTGAAAAATCTATCAACTTTTAATGTAAGCAAATGTCCCAGTGATCTGTCTTCGGAATCTAGTGCTTACGCATGTATGACCCCAGTGGTCGGTCCTTTTCTTTTCATTAATCTCATGTGATAAACTGATTGGATTTCAATAAAATTTAATGCGAACTTAAAACAGATAATTATACTTATAAATAGGGATGCACCGATAAGCAAATTGGCCGATTACCGATTACCGATTAATCGGCTGTTGATAATCGGCTGATTAATCGGCTGGGCCGATTAATGATAATTTTGATTGTTTTCCAACTACCAATTTTACCATCACTGATTTTTTCTCTCTTATACAGTTCCAAGTTTAGAAATAGTAAGTAATTTATTTCTGAGAGAAGATTTTTTTTCCATTTGCCTAGTTTTCACAAAATAATTTTATCAAATTTCTTAAAACCAATTTTCATATTATTGTCAATAATATTTTTAACACATTGTTAGTTATGTTAATTGGACATAAAAATTAAAAAAAAAAAGGGGGAGGGAGGGGGAGCCTATGGTGAGCATTCTAATTTAGGAGTGCTTTCAATCCATATTTTTTAATCATTAGTAACAATTTAATCCAATACTTATATTTCTTGAAAATTAGAGGTTATCTAAAAGCACTGTGCTAAGGAGAAAACTGTCGCCACATGAAAAACGTGTAGCAACATTATCTATGTGTTTTTATATCTATTCAAAGTAGGAGACTTAATTAAAAAAAAGCTTTATATCAACTGTGAGGATTATTATTACTGTCAATAAAATTATTCATCATAGTTTCTTAGTGAAGGTGTACTTTAATGAAAATACTTAAAAAATATACTTTCTGCCGATTAATCGGCCCGATTTTGCCGATTATTAATAATCTGTAAAGTGGCCGATTATGGCCGATTAATCGGTACTGCCGATTAATCGGTGCATCCCAACTTATAAAATTAATCATTTCACTATTTACAAAATAATTTTAAATTCTTGATATTTTCTTAACTTTTATCTTTAAATTCCAGAAAAAAAAAAAAAAACATAAATTGACTACTTCACTATATGTGTACTAACATTTAAAGCATCGAGCCAAAATGGAATATCTGTCCCTTGAAAGTTTGGTAAAGTACACAAATTTGGTGCAATGAGTGATAGAAACAATAACCACAGGTTTTCTACTCTTCGGAATAATGAAAGCTAACGCAGTTGTTGATGCTCATAATTGCTTATTAGTGCATAAGTACTACTATGCAAAAGTACTGGAGTAGAGTTCTAACACTTTTTCAAAGTAGCTCCAGTGAGCTCCCAGGCAAATTAATCTCTAATCCGAATATATTCTCTGAGGACTGAATATACTGCAACTAGGACACGTGTGTGATTACGTATTTAAAGTTTTTTTTTTTCACATAATATTCACAAAAAATATACAGTATCCATTGGAAAAAATTTCTTAAAGAACATTCAAATACTTTTCCTTTCTCAATATTCCAATTCAAAGCAAATGATGGTGCTCAATTTTCTAAAACTGTACGAAATTCAATTGTACGGTAAATCTCAATTAAGTTTTCATAGTAAATATTATATCTTTTAATGTTAAATGTGTCTCACAAAGTGTCTAACAAAGAAGCAGTAAGCGGAACAATTACTGGACGAGTGACTATAATTATTTTCATCCTCATCTAAATGTGTCATTAAAAGAAATAGAAAATTAAGTGTTGAAATAGTTCGAGAAATGGCCCAGTTCTTCGAGTTCTCTAAAATTATAAGCTACTCTCTAAAACCAAAACCAGAAGTAAGTACCAGCTTATTTTATAAACTTGGAGACTCTTTAAAAATTCACCAATAGTGCTCTAGGTAACTCATGATGTTTTACTAATTCATCTAATTTTGACAACCACTAATCATTTTCTTCAGTTCCCGAAAAACGTGTTCGTTAAGTATTCATCTTTCTGTTCTGAAAGACAGCGCACACAGCAACGCTTACTTATTAAAGGGCAAAACGAATTAACTATTGAAAAGGAATAAAAGTGCGGAAGTGAAGCCGTTTTCCAAAGTTGTTTAGCTTTTCTTTATGCCCAGAATGGCATTTTTGCACACATGGGTGATTTTTTATTGAATTCTGATAAAGCTGGGAGAAATCAGGTAATTAACTTTTAAGAATTCTACTCAGTCATTTTTACAAAACAACCTTGTACTTGTGGAGATTCGACCATACAAGTGCTAAAAATATTAATGATTTCTTTTCATAAATCGCACGTACATTTTTTTAACTGAAGTCACGTACAGCTGCTTTGTTGAAAAGAACTCTACGCAGTGCTTAAATTAATTAAGCAACTCAAATCAACAGTTTTCGGCACATATTACATTTTTTTTCTCCATTTTATAAATATGTTCTTTACGTAAAACTTTCCATTTTGTCAAAAGATCACCGTAAACTTTATGGTAGTGTATAAAAAATTTTCATACATAAAACTAGACCTGAAAATAATGACTCGCCACATGGCGACTAAAGGTCCTACTTAGGCTACTAAATAAAATACTCAATCGGCCACTTTTTAAAAATCCCAAAGGCCGCAGGTAATTATTACTTCGTTAATCTTTTTAACATTTATACATATTGTCACACTTAGTTTATGATGTAAAAACGATCCCAAGTTCTCATACGGTATTCCATATCGCCTACGGATAAGAAATTCATCCGTACATATCAAAATTAGTTGAAGATTGAAGCATCATTATTCCATTGTGTGAAATATTCATAATTATATATATTGAACTGATATAAAATCTTAAATCACTCCCGCCCATTATCGGCGCATAAGTAAAACTCTACAATTAGCTCTCATATGTTAATGGTTTTCATTAAAAAAAAGTCCAGGATAAAGTGGCTACTAATAGTTAAAAAGGAGCTATTAAACTAAAAGTGTCTATAGGCCACTGACGACTAAACAAAAATTTGAATTTTCAGGTCTTCTTCAATCTATTAAAAGATGACGCAGATTTTTGTGAAAATTGGTTCCTTAAATTTTGTGTAAATTTACGAGACCTATGTTGTCTTAAAGATGCAAAACTAAAACAATTTTTAACCGACTTCAAAAAAGGAGGAGGTTCTCAATTCAAAGCGTATGTTTTTTTTTTTTTATTATTATTTGTTCGCACATAACATTTAATCTACTGAACCGATTTGGACGATTTTTTTTTATCGATAGGAGATGGTGTAACTTAGGTACCATGTACTCATAGACGATATTTGTTCACTAGAAAAAAAAATTATGATCGAAAAACTAAAATTTCATGTTATTTAAAACAGTACGTGCTATCGTAAATCCTTACTTCAATGAGCGACCCGATGGTCAAGTGGTTAAACGCGTCAGGGTTGAAGTTCCTGATGGAATGAGATCGAGTCCAAGTCTGCAAGGATTTTTTTAAACAGCTGCATGGTTTTTTTATCTTCATGTAATGCTGATAACATTGTTTTGAAATATCTACTTATATTAAAATCTGAGTATATTTCTGTCCTGCTTTATTCTCCTGAACGCCAATGAACTTAAAGTCGAACCAGGCACCTATAGATTCGTCATTTTACAGGCTTCATTAGTTTTAATTTGTATTATTATACGATTTTAATTAACGAAGATATCAATTAATAAGTAGTCAAATTTAAAGTGATTTGTTCTAAATGATTAAATATGAAATCCATTGTTACAAAACAATAATAATAATGATAATGAGAATTTTTAATGAAGGCTTAACTAAATCAAACATGAAATTCAACTAAATTTAAACTTTATTCTAAACTTTATTTAAAAGCGTAATTTTTAGTTTTTTAACTATATTTTGATTATTTTAAGTGCATTTACACTAAAAAGAATGAAATAAAATATTTTTGGAAAAAAATAGAACCGACTTCAGTTGGAAATTGCTCTAAAAAGTAAAAAATATTTTTTTTCTTTGAACACGATCGAAACTACTTTTAAACATAAGTTCGGAAGTCGGCGCAAAAACAATGTATAGAATCATACATAACTACAATTCAACGATAAATATAAATTTTAATGTATCCAGGTTCTTTAAGAGCATTCGCATACATTTCATTGATTACCACACATTCCTGTAATGTTGCATTCTGCTTTTAATTTTCAATGGCTTCGCTGAAAAATGTTGGCAAAATATAGTTAAATATCATTTTACCTATCGTTTTTGCGCCGACTTCAAAACTTATGTTTAAAAGTAGTTTCGATGGTGTTCAAAGAAAAAAAATATTTTTTACTTTTTAGAGCGATTTCCAACTAAAGTCGGTTATATATATATATATTTTTTTTTTTCAAAAATAGTTTATCCCAAATGGGATCAGTTTCTTAATTAATATAGAAATATTTGTCTAATAATTGACATTATCTATATTATTACAAACTCAATTACAAGGTAATCTTGAATAAGAGTAGAAGCGTGACAGCATGAATGCAGGTGTGAAGATGAGTGGAAAACATTTGTAATGTTTTTAAGATAAAAGTTAATTGTTAAATAGTATTTTCTCTTTTTTTATTGCTAATATTTAGATTTTGATGTCTTATAAATAGGGAAAAGCATAATATATTAATTATATGTATTCATTAACTTATAAAATGAGTTTTTCAGTTAAGGGATACATATGTCTCCTAGTCCTAAAAGGATAAATAGCTTTTTCATTGGACCGAGGCAGGCATTTGAAGATATTCAGAAAAATATTTTCCATTGAGAAATTAAGCTGAGAAATTATTAGAACGAGCATTGACTTCTATAGCAATTGACAAGGAATGAAATGAATTTTTAATTAAAAAATCTAATGTTTTAAAAATGTAAGAGTTTAAGACAAGCCCAAACTGTACTTATTAATGAAATCATTAGTGTTTTACACATTTTTTTAATAGCTTCGTATGTCATAGAAAGGTAAATAGTTGTAATTATTATGAAACACAATCATGCACTTTTAAGCAATAAAATTTGCATTATCATCAGCGGACAGTTTCTTTAAAAATATTTAAGTTTTAATTTTTGTACATTTAAAAGCTTCGTTGTAATCTATAGGGATGTCCTTTCACGTATTTGAACCTCAGTGTAAAATGAAATAAAATAACAATAAATTCGTAGTTTTGACTTCAAACAAAATCTTTATCAACTAAAAAAAAAGTCTAGAAATGTTTTATATCTTTTATGAAATACGTTCACAAAAGTTTGAAGTGGGATGAAATTAATTTTTTCCTAAAAAATGGTTGCCTCTGCAATTGATTGTTACATTTTGGAGCTTTCACAACATGAAATCCTTATCAGTATAAAGTGCGGTACTAAATTTTCTGAAAATTTTGCTGCCCTGAAGGAGACATTTTCTAGGACAAGATATCACATTTCTCGAATGCTAAGCGTTTCTCCAACTTCATTCGAAATCTGAACAAACCACAGGATTCTCGTCCAAGTTGCATTGGGCAACACGTCTGCGAGCTAGTTTACACATATATTAATAGTTTGAGGTACAAACTGAATTTTCCAAAACATTAAAACTGCAATTCACATTGACCTTAATTACATGTAGCATTGTCTGACCTTTATTCGACTGCTTTTTTTTTTTTTTTTTTTGCAGAGACCGTTGTGCTCATGAATGAGATAACGGAATTTGCATTGTAAAAAAAAGTCTTAGTTAATGTAAACCGGACCGTGGATGAACCCGCGCGCAATTTCATTTTCAAAAATTCATAGCATCGTTAAAAATTGTGTCATTTGTCACATGATAGTTAAACTATTTTAAATGATATATGTAGTTATGTTTAAAAATTTGAGAGAACTTTTATGGTTCTGCATCAGGTTTTTAGGGGGTTGAAATTGAAAAAAAAAAAAAAAAAAGTTCCGATCCCGTGAATGAACACCCCAACCAGTGGACAAACATGGCATTTTCTAGCTGTTATCTTTCTGGAAATGCATAAAAGGAAATGGCAACTGCCAGTTCATCTCAGAAAAGTGTTTTTAAACCTTTTTTTTTTTTCAAAGAAATTACAAGGTGTTCATTCACTTGTTGGTCGACCCTACCTACATAATTATTGGCCATCTAGGATGGGTACTATCACCTCTCTTAATTTGTTAAAACAATTTTGAGCAATCCCGTACAAAAATATAGATTTCTTTCGAGGTGTAAATATAATTCTTGACATGTTTTTATGAATTGAAATTTGCACCAAAAATAACGAAAACAATGAAAGACTATAATGTCGCGATCAATTCTATAAAAAAATTTAAGAATGAAAAGGTATAGATGCCTAACTAAGGATATCTGTGAAAAAGAGAACTGGTTATTATTTTTTGTTTTTTAAAGCTTTGAATATTTGGTATTGTACTTTTTAAATTGGACAGTCCCATTTTAATAAAAAGCATCAATTGCCACGCAAAACAACTAACAAAGGCTCTAAAACGACTAATGTTCCGTTGCATGAACTTTATGAACATGGACTCTACTTCTATAAAATAAAATTAAACTTAGAAAATTTCAGGAACAAAATTTATATGCTGTTTGTTTGGATCAGTTATGGACGAATTTAGCGAGATACGCACGTTACTGAAAAAATAATAGTATTTCAATACGTTTTCCGGAAATCTTTGAAATTTAATTGTATTAAATAGAAATTGTCTGTTTTTCATAAAGTTCCTGCGATAAAAGAAATATTTTACATATCTATAGTCTTTGCGTAGGCGGTTTTGTAAAAAAAATTAATACGTCTGTTACCGAGGAATTTTTCAATTGCTACCCCCCCCCCCCGTCCCAACCCGAATTTTCCACGAGGCTTAACGTTTATTTGAAATACAAAGTAGGAATATACGCTTGGCTGGCTGTTTAAGGCGTATTTAGAATTTTAATGCATGATATAAGTTTTCAGAAGCATTATTTGGCAGTTTGTGTTTTAAAAAAATGACGAAACATTCCAAAGTAACATTTTAAGAATTGTGTGTGCAGAATTTAGGAATAAATTAGAAAAGCTATTGCTTAGCTTCGTCAGACAAAAGAAAATGCGATCTATCTATCATGTTCACTAAGAAATATTCCATCCAGGTTTGCTATTATTTTTATGACATTTTCAAATTCCTTCATTCCTCCATTATTATAACTTCCACAAAAAAAGGAAAGAAAAAAGCAATGCTGCTAAGATAATTGGATTGAAATTTTAAAAAGGAAAGAAAGAAGAATCTCAATAGAAACTTGAAGAATGTGACCTCTGGAAAATACCATCTAAACAATAATTATTTTTGATCCAGCATCCACCCGAAAAAAAATTCAAACCAGTTTAAAGCATAATTTTATGCAATAAAAATAGTCTCTTGCGTGGACAGACGCCAAAAGACCCCAAACATACGAATTACGAAGCATACACTTATTTCTCGGAATTCAAATAATAGTCCTTAAAAGAAAAAGTAGTTCTAAGAAAACCTATTAAAACTAAAGTAAAATATACCATTGAATGAAAGCTATCTTAAAAGCATCCCTATTCATCATACAACCGGTTGAACTTTAAGAGGAATATAATTTCCCTAGCATTTAATTTCCCATCGCAAAGAGCCCATCATAACAATCATTATATATTGTTATGTGCGTTGTGACTATTATTGGCCGTGGTCTGGCCGACGGCTAGACAAAACAAGTCCGGGACGCCATATTTCTTGAAAAAATTAAAAACGAGATCTGATGAGCAAAGAATTCCTCCCTCCCTTCAACCCCCAAGCAATCCAACAGATGAGTGGCTTTTGCAGAAATTCATCTCTGTTGAACCATAAGAGGGTGTTTTTAAATTGGAGTTGAAGTTTTGAAAAACTGATATCTGAGAAGTCAGACCATTCTTTGAAGTTGATGGATCACCGGCACTTTCGGTAAAAATATCTTTTTTTTAATGAAAACTTTATATTTAATTTCGGGGCATGTTGATTATATATAATTATTAACCCTCCGGTCGCAGCTTGTTTTTGCTTTCTGTTTTGAAAAACATCCTTTTCTGAGAAGGGTAAATTTTTTCCCCTTGCGTTTGTAGCATACAGGTTCACTGGTAGTTTTATTTGCGTTAGTTTCAATCGAGAAAATATTTTTATTTATATTTTGATTTATGTACTTGAAGGCTTTTAGCCGATTATACTTTCACGCACAGCCTACCACCTATGACTATTGAGTACTAACCTTAAATTATACCCTCCAACAGATTTTTTTTTCCTCACACTCGATATTGATGCTACGTTTTTAGTTGTTCCTTTTTGAAATCTGGATGAAATTCTAGTCTTATAACAAGCGGTGACCCCTACTCAAGAAATTTCTACCGTCCCCTCCCACTCGAGTTTGAGAGTGCCACTATTGTCTCATGCGTGGCAATAGTATGCAGCAGTGGTGTCAAACTGTCGATTTATCGATAGTTTTTGACTTTTGAATTTCATTGATAGTATTTAATCAGTTGAAGCTCTCTATTAGAGCTTCATAAATTTTTTTTTATCTTCTTTTAAGAAACTTTCATGTAGAATCAAACCTCTCTTATAGAATTACGAGATAAAGATCTGTCAAAAAAATAAATAAATCTGCCGATATAATATTTTGAAGCTGTCCTCTTACGGAACGTTATGGCGGCGAAGTAAACTAAAAAAAAAAAAGACGTAAAAAATCGAGTTTGTTCTTAAAATTCGTCTCTTTTTTTTCGCATTTATTCTGTGTTAGTGCTTTGAAACGAATAAATCTAGTTTCAACTCGATAGTACTTATAGTTCTGAAGCTAAATAAATTTTAGTAGATTTTTTTGTGTATTTCTAGAAATTTTAAATACTTCTAGGTGTCTTATCTATTTGAAAATAATATACTGTAATCTCCGTGTACTTGTGAAGCTTTTACAAAAATATTTTTAAAATATGCTTTTTTAAATTTTCAATTTTTGGTGTTTCTTAAAAAATTCTTCGGAAACATCGAATCACAAACTTTTCTAGTATCTTATTTTAGTCATCATAAGGTTATTGTTTTCTATTATACAAATGCCTGAAAATAAATAACAGTAACTTATAATGTGTGTTATTTTTTTTCTTCACTTATTTATAGTAATTCATAGCAATATGTTGTTATTTTATAATATATCTATTTGGTTTAGGCATGTTCTACAGTTGTATAGGATATGATAAATATTTTTTATGCATTTACCCGTATTAACTGAAACTTAATTCTATTTGTCGTTTTAATGCACTTTCAACATTATAGGGGGATGCTACTCAATAACTCTAAAAGCGTAGCTTCCGCCTGCTAATCCCGTCTAGTTCTGACTAGGGATGCACCGATTAATCGGCAGTACCGACCGATCGGCCATAATCGGCCACTTTGTCGATTATAAATAATCGGCAAAATGATGCCGATTAATCGGCAAATTTTTTAAATTTTTTATATTATCTTTTAAAGTATACCTTCACCAAGCAACTATGATAAACTGTTTTATTAACTGTAAATAAATGTAATTTTCTGAAATCCTTACTATAATACATGTATAATATACAGAATGAAAGTGTGTACAGAGTAAAAACAAAACAAATAGTTCATAGAAAACGTAAAACTGATTTGAATATTAAAAGATAACCCTCTGCAAATTCCTGAAATTTTAAGTTGGAATTCAAAAACATGAATATTTCATTTCATTTATACAGTCAAATTTTGCTGACCAACCGGCGGAAAGGATGTTTTAAATAAAGTTCAACGATTTTTGAACACACTATTACGATGGATAAATTTATAAACAAGAAATAAATAATTTTCTGCGAACACAAGAATTACACGTTTACGAAAGTGTAATGAGTAAAAACAAAACAAATAATTCAAAGAATGAAATACTGAATAATAATAATAATAATTAATTGCCTCTCAGTTGATATAAATGATTTAATAATTTAATATTCCTATTCTGAATAAATCTACACTTATAGACAATGTTGCAACATGTTTCATGTCTTGATATTTTTCTCTTTAGCTTATTGCTTTTAAATAACCTCTAATTTTCAAAGAACAAGTCTTGAATTAAATGGCTATTTATAGTTGAAAAATAAATTTAAATTAAGAATACCCCTAAATTAAAATGCTCATCACAGCTCTCCCCCCCATTTGTTTTAATAACTATTATGTCTAGTGTGTTAATGTAATTTTATTTACAAAAACATTTTTAACATTTCAAAGGAAGTTGATAAAATTTTGAAATTATTTAACATGGAAAAATGGAGAAAAACAAATCTTTTGACAAAAACAAATAAGTAACCATTTCTAAAAATCGGAATTGTATTAGAGAGGGTAAAAACAGTGAGGGTGAAATTGGTAATATTAAAATTAATAAACCTGAACATTAATCGGCTCTGCCGATTAATCGGCCGATTCTCATTCGCCGATTAATCGGTAATCGGCCAATTTGCTTATCGGTGCATCCCTAGTTCTGACTACCACTTTTATTTATTAATTTTAGACCGCTATAAACTATTCGGGGGAAAATAAAGTTTTAAAGAATATCAATTCTCAACGAATAAAACTGATGTTCTTGACTGTGTAGAAAATTTCAAATGGTTACATTTCGATCCGTTGATTTCGAGCAGGCGTGTAGTTTTTAAGGGGTGAAATAACAAACCAGACTTTGTCTTCTTTTTCAATTGAAAACAATGAACAATAACCTTTTATAGGGCTATTTGTCTCCACAAGTGGTACATAAAAATGTTTTTCAGATTGAGATTAGTGTAGGATAAGAAATTGATTTAGGTCATTCATTAAATAAAATGAGTTTAGTGTTCAGAATTCTTCCCCCTGTATCATTAAATCTAGAGTTAGGGAAATAGTTAACTAGACTTTTAAAAGTTGATAAACTAGGTGGGAAGTATTGTATTTTTAAAGTTACATAAAAATTAAATAAAAAGCAATTTTTATTGTTGCACTGATTTTTAATATTCTAAGACAAGAGCTAAGTATGAGGAGGGGGATGGGCAAAAAGGATTAATTATTTTGTTATTTAATGTGCTGTACATGTCAATAAAAACACAAGAGCCTTCCATCTGGAGCAAATTTAGTTTTCAATTCTGATATCCCAGTGAATTCCCCCCCCCCCCATAAATTAAAAAAAAGCCAGTGCCTGGACTTCAAAGTAACTTTCAAAACTACCAAAGAGGTTCCCAAAGTAGTATCTGTAACTCAATTTCTGCAACTACTGTAAATTAGCTACTGCCATTGCATGAAAAGTTGTTCGTTTATGTCCCTTTTTTCTTTGAGGCAATTACAAATTGCTATTTGTTTTCTTTTTGGACCTCAGACGTCTTGTAGTCCCTTTTTCAGATAAGACTGAGTCTACTACAGGTCATCTCGCTGCGCCACCTCCCGGGACGTCCACCGGCCCCTGCTCCTTTACCACCATGCAAAAACAAGGGGGCCCCATATCCTGTATGGTTGCGAAGAAGCACACATACGACCGCCTACACACACACACACCTATCGAAACGCGTCATTGCTAAAAACATAATTTGAATTCAAAATGTCAAAATTCAAATCATATTTTTTTTTCGTTGTTTTTAATAGTTTGGATAAGGATGAAACTTTATAAAATCCTTATTTTACGATTGAGAGGGGATTATTAAATGCTATCGTTAAATCAAGCTGATTGTCAAAACAATCAAGTCAAGTTTTGACAATCAGTTTGTCAAAACAATCAAAGTGTTTGACAAGCTGATTGTCAAAACTGGAAACATACATATCATCAAATCAAATACAGACTAGAACAAATCTGTCGCAAATCAAGTTAAATCAAAATTATAAAATCGAATAATAGTAACGCAAAAGAAATGCCGATTATTTCACGTGAGATTTTCATACCTATTTTCTGTAAGGTAGCAATTTGTTGTCAATTAACGAGTGTAGGACATTTAACTACGTGATGAGTAAACTCAAAAAAATGACGATGATGAAAACGACTGTTAAGCTCTCATTTTCACCTTTTGATTACTTTACATACGCATTTTGTAGCATTTAATATGCCTTGTAAGTGAAGACTTGAATATGTACTGCTTTGTGTAAATGAGAGGCTAAAATGTGTTACTGCCAAGTAAATAATAGCGTTTTATGTCCAAAACATTAAAAAATATTAAGTGTTTAATGATTGTTGCACGATGTACTTATACGCTCCATTTCAAAACATAACCTACAGTAATTAGGAGATAATATCTTGATGTAATCGTTAATGGCTATCATAGGAACAGATTTCTTATTTAAGGTGGCAATCATTCCCTTCCTCCCGGCTTTTTTGCAGGGAAGAGCTGGACACAGTTCGAGTTTTCACTTCTTTTGATGTTATAATTTCTTTAATTTTAGTATCAAAGAAGTTTTAATAGCAGAACTTAAATGAAGGGCTTGGAGGATGAAGGGGCTATGTTACATTTTAAAAAAGGAACACTTTGGACAATGGTAAGCAATGGATACAGGTACGCAAATAAAACTGGGTACATCAAAAATTAGAAGTCGTTAGACCAATTTCATACGCACACTAACGACAAAACCAGAAAACAAAAAAGTTGCAACAACTGCAACAATTAAAACTTTGAACTTTAATTACTCGCAATTTATGTTTTGTCGCATAACCCCTTCATCTCCCAAGCCCTTCAATGACAGAAATCTTCAGTTGTCGAAGTCATTTTTTTTCATAATTTTTCTCTTTTTTATTCCTGTTTGAAATTTGATTTTCAAAAGGCTCTCAAGTTGTTGCCATTTCCCACTGTGCCCTATGTAGGGGGAGAACTTTCGAGCGTTTTTAAACGCAACTATCAAGCGTGAAAAGTTTTTTTTTTTCTACTTTTTTCTGACATTTTCCAGTTATTGAGTGGTAAATAATATTTCAAATGCATCCGATAGATTTTTCACAACTTATGAAGAATGGCTGAAAGGACAACTGAATTGATACTGCAATAATCGAAAATGGGGCAAAAGTTTTTACACATCGTTGGGCAAAGGCTTCATTTCCAAACGATGCATAGAATAACAACTAGCGCATAAATAACTGTTTAAAAGATAGGTTCTATTTCACACGCATTTTACTTTGACGCGTCGAAAAAAAGAATGGGGGTGGAGAACGAAAATTCTGATTCGATAACAAAAAGAAAAACTACATCCTCAGCAGACATAAACACAGTACACTCATTTTTGCTAAACATACTCTGTAGGATGTGCGTTGTACACAAACAGTTTTAACTCTATATCTTAAAAAAAAAACTTAAGGATTTATGCAGAGTAAAGAATATAAGCGTTATAAGATTTTAGCTTCAGAATAATAACAGCCAAGACTTCAAAACATTTTTAGCTATCATAATAAATAAAAGGATACTTGTGTTTTGGTCTATTTTGAAAATATTCACTGCGCTTTAAGTGGTTTTAAGTTGTAGCTTAAATTTTATTAACATTTTCGAAATAAAAATAATTGAATGGAATTATTTTCATTTCGAACTATAAAATCAAACGGTTATTTTGTTAAACATATCAAAGCAGGCCAATTGTTATTTAGGGGGTCAGAGAATCGATTGCCCCCCCCCCCCCCAGTTTTTAAATATTAATGCATTTATATGTAAAAGGGCACGATTTATGTCTTTTTGGCATAATTTAGACAAAATATCTACCCCTACCCCTAAAGTTAAAAAAAAAATCAGAGTGACGGGGTTATTTTAAAGTTTTTTTAAAACTATATTTAAAACTTTGTCAAAAAAGTAGCATATAATAAGTAATCGAATTACTAATTATTTTTATAACATATCCGACAACGTTTCATTTTCAGACAGATTGAACTTTTCATAAAACCAAACCAGAAACCATTAAATAATATTAATAAATGCTAACAGTTTTTAAGATAAAAAGCTGCATAATAACATTATAATATTAAAATAATTACAAATGACAACGTTTGTTACCTTAATAATACATGAAGCACCAGATTTAGGAATCAGCAAGGGCAATGGATTCTAGTGGTGTCATTACATTTCTGAAACTAATGAACCGTCTTCGGCAATTCGACAGAAATTATTCATTTTACATAACTAATCTATGTGAATTTAAGAGGAAAAAGGCTTTAATACTCACTTTTTCTTGCACACAAAATTCACGAAATGACTTCTTATAACAGCTAAACATTTGAAATTTTTGATGTTATTGCCAACCAGACTTGACAACGGTACCTACCCTTCGAAAGCCATTCTTAATAATAGTGCATGTAAGAATAACTCAGGTCCAAGCAACGCACTTTAGTAAAATAAACCTCAGGTACAGATAACCAATTCATCCTCTGCAATTGCAGTGCTTCTTAATCAGAAACATAAATGTCAATGCGATGAGGCAGAGATTGATTTAGCGACTATTGCACTTTCTGGACGGAAAAGGATTCTATCATTCATGATACTTAAGTGCCCAGCTCTGTTCTGGATGAGCCAGAAACATTCATACAGCAAAATCACTAATAAACAAAAGAAACTCCAAACTGTATCTTTGTAAACAAACACTAGTTTTGAAGCAAATGTTTTTTTTTCATAAACAGGTGTTTTTGGCGACTGTTACAAAATTAGTCGGCAAATACAAGGTTCTTCAAACATTTTGTGAAGAGTCGTCGGTTTGTTTTGTTCTTTATGTGAAGAATATCAGCATTAGATTAAAAGTAGTGTTTGAAATCTGAATCAAAGTTTTTATTTTAAATGTTTAGTAAGGTATTAATTGCTCTCATTTCTGCACGCGTATTTAAACAGATGATTGAATTGTTGCAAGAAATGAAATAAACTAAATGAAGAGCGTGTAAAACAATTTGATAATAGAGGAAACAGAAAAAATGCAGAATTTAACATAATTTTTCAATTTGGAGTTTTACTTACATCAATTTCATGTAGCAGGGATTAACCAGCATACCATCGTAAACCAGCCCCCCCCCCATCTCTAGAAACTTTCCTTATCAATGCTTTTGAACCTAATAATGGGCAATTCCATGATGTCGGACGTAAAAAATGAAGAAATATTTTTAGTTTTAATTCCATTTATCAAATATAAACTGAATAGAAATGATTAAGTTGGTATTCAAAATACTCGCTACAGCATAATGAATAAAAAATCATTTTAGTTTTTTAAAATAAATCTCTTAAATAGAAATTAAGAAGATTTAAAGAGTTGGTGTCGGACGTAAACGCACAAATAGTAAAATTGAAGAGTCACTTAAAATTTACTGAAACTGCGAATTGGCTTACATTTTAATTTCAAAAACAGCTAAGATCGATAGTATACTTATGATTAAAGCATATTTTACAGTTTTTTAATGGTATTGTTTTGAATAAAATTAACTTGAAACTACTTTTACCTTGGTGTCGGACGTAAACTCTTCGAATTGGACGTAAACCGTTGTTCTTAAATATAAATACATGCCAATGATTACAGGTTTAAATAAGAAAATTAGCTTAACTTTTATTTCTAGGTCACACATATTATTTTTTAACATTTAAAAGGGTTCATCAAATTTAAACTGTCCCCTTTTTCCTGTTGGGATTGGAGGACGAATACGTTTAATAATGTCCCGTAATTTGTAAAATATTTTGTTCTCAGTTCTTGGCCATTTAAAATAGCCTTTAGGACTATGTATGACTGATACTACAATGTAATTTGCAATTTTTTTGGTGATACATCCAAGACAAAGCTTGGCACCATGCGTTACCACAACCCAGTCATTGATGTTTACTGTATCAAGATCTGCAGATTCTTCGATCCCGGAATTATCAGATTCTGACATAGAAAATATTGGTACTGTTCTTAATTTGTTATCACGTGATATGTCACCAATTTGAACTGGATTGTGTCCAACTGATTTGACAAAATGAGCAGATTTGATGTTTGGAATATAGGAAAACAGCTTTCCAGTACTGATGCAAATGCTTTGTATGCGTATATCTTTTGCTGGAATATACTTTATATGCATATTTGGATTTAAAAGTGATGCATCTTGAGAAAATTGCTCCGCTTTTGTCACTGTCATTTTTCCTGCTTTAACGCGGCGCCCAAACGATTTTTTTCACAGTGCCTCCTATGACATCAACCACCATCAACCAGCAAATATGAATATTAATCAGAACACTGATAAAAAAATGTAAGTATCCACTTGTACAAATCCAACTACGAACAGGTTGTGCTGTGATGATCTAGTCTTCGAAACTTTAGATGAATACTTAGAGTTGGGTTGCTGTTTTTTTCAAAGCAATAATATGTATGTAAACTTTTCATTAATCCAAGAGTTCCCAGAGCAACTCAGATGCATTGTAATTGTCTTATTATAATTGTCTCACGAGGAGAAAACAACTTTTAAAGTGTTATTCTGAAGCAAATTGTTCTTTTTAATAAGTAAATTTAAATTATATGTAGGGGAGAGTGGTAATGAATGGGCCATGGTGATGAATGGGCCACTAACAAAATATGAAAAAGTATTTGCATGAATTTTTTTTTGATGCCATCAATAGATGTAGCTATTTGTTCTACTAAACTCATCCAATTTTCATTCGTTTGTGCTGAGCCATTTTTGAACTAGAGTGGCATGGTCAAGAATCTGACTGAAAAGTAAGTTTTTTCCTTTTTAGTAAAACATTTCCTAGCTAAAATGTACCAAGTATTTCACTGCATGCATATGTATAAGTTAGTCTTTCCATATCTATAAACTAATTTTAAGATGTTTTTTGATGTTATTTAAATTCAATGTACTCAAAAAACCTAAATGTATTCCAAAAGTATAGGTGGGGCTGAATGGGCCACTATGTCATGGTAATGAATGGGCCACCTAAATATTGTTTTTCTTCCTTTTCTTTGGATTTTCGCATTAATATGAAACACAACTGACTGTCATAGATAAAGATTACTGTCGTCAAAATAGGTTTGTAGTAACTTCTAAATATAATTTGCAGATCTATATTATATTCCTATAGTACAATAGACCTCTGGTCGCAGTGCGTGGCTTGAAAAAGCCCCCCTCTCTCCTTCATATTATATTCCTCACAGTACAATTTCATTTTCTTTCTTGGTAACTTAACTTAGATATTTCTTATTCCTGATGTCTAGTAAATTTTAAAAAAAAAATTGAATTTTGACAAGTTTGAAAATGAAGATGAAGTTTTTGAAAGTGATTTTTAATATTATTTTTGAAATATATAAATTTTGTTAAATCATAGTGTGTATTATCTGTTATTTTTTTATTTATATATATTTGATGTTGTTTATTTCTTACAATCTCATTATTTAGTCATTTTTCTGCTACAATTGGCATGAATCAGTTTTATTTTAATTGCATCAGTTTTGATGTTTATATAATTTTAAATCAGTATGATTTTGTATCATCATGTCAAGTGCCACATTTATTTTGTCATATTCAGCAAATAAAAGATTAAATCCACATGTTTTCATTGAATTCATTTAGTGGCCCATTCATTACCTTCGATGGCCCATTCAACCCAATAGGTGGGGTTGAATGGGCCAAATTTCAAAATTTTTATTTTCTATTATAATTCATTATAGACAGGTGCTAATCCAACTTTTATGACTTTTTTAGAGAGCCAGATAAGTAAAGTAACTAAAACACCAATTTAGAGTTCAAACAAAGTGTTAGAAAAAATTACAAAAATTCAAAACCAAAAAGTGGCCCATTCATTACCACTCTCCCCTATGCACATTGCACAGTAAAGTCAAAATTATTTTTTTTTAATCATGTTTCACTTTAACTTTGTAATTAAAGGCAAAATATGGAGAATCACAGTTGTAAACAAGTGTTATATAAGGAATGTAACAGTGTCGGACGTAAACGGTGTCGGACGCAAAAAAAATTCTTTACGTCCGACACCTAGATTTTAATTAAAAATATTTACTTGTCACAAAATATTAATAGGTTACATCAATGAGACCAAAGATCTTACTTTGTATACAAAGTTACATGTATATAGCTTTAAAATTATTGGCACAGCATAATTAATCGTACATTTTGGTGTCGGACGTAAAACACTTAATGTGCCCCATGGGAATTCTGTCACAAATCAAAATAAATTATATTCTCACACATTTTTGCAACATCACCTGCTGTACATTGAATATTTAAATAGTTATTCGTCTTAATTCATAATTTTAGTATGTATATTTTGGAAAAAACAGAGCTTCTTTGAGAGTCATCAAATATAGTTTGAAAACGCTCTGGATGTTGACCTTAGTTTGACCTCTTGTAACTTAGTTAAAACTTAAGCTACCAAAATTTAGACATGAATTTCAAAATATACAACTCTTTACCTTTAAAATGATACCTTGTTTGTTTAGAAATATTAATTTTGAAAATTTGACCATCTGGTTGACCTTATCGTGGAATTGCCCTAATGTTTTTGACGATATGATTGAAATTGGAAAGTCGATAAATAGTCTTAAACTGATAATTAATGAGTATATATATTTTTAATTATCTGGGACCCAATGGTTGTTTCATCGCAATACTGCTAGTTTTACTATGTCTTCGAGTTAAATGTACAGGTAATTGTGAATGATTCATTCGTTTTCAAAACGCTATATATCCGAAAATATTGTACGTACAACGGTGAGGAATTTATGAAAATAACCGCAAACTCATCAACATTGAGAATAAATTGTGTTAATCAGGTGCTTATACGAATGCAGTTTTTTAAAATAGCGACAAACCGGTACTTTCGTGGAGGGGGCGTGTGTGTGTGTGTTACTTCTTGGTAATGCTCTGATCCGTCATCACTGTTACATAGATGCTGTGCTTGTGTAATTTTAACGCTTTTGGTAGTGAGGATACATAAATAGGATTCAGTTATAACCTTGCCCCCACGTTAATATGCCACCAAAGCACTGAAAAAACCGATGAATATCACGCATTACTGCTAAATCGCGTATTTTGTAACACAATAAAAATATATATTTTTAAAAAACGCTTATTTTGTTCTGTCGCATTTTAGAAAATACTTCACTCGTATTAGCACCTGGTTAACACAATTCCAAATCTTGATGAGTTTGTGGTTATTTTCATATATTATTCATCGTTATACGTGTAATACTTTTGGATACATAGCGTTTCGAAAACGAATGAATCATTAGTAGTAACCCTGTATTTCAAGAAATATACATTGTATAGTTACGTGACATGCATTGGAACGATGATGAAAAAGAAAGATCCATGTTATCATCATCAACTCTGATAAATAGGGCAAAATTTTCACCGGTATCTAATAAAAATGCTTCTTGCCGAATCATACTTTACTCTGAATAACTTAGTTAAATGACCTTTTAAATATCATTAACGGAAATTCATCGCTAAAGCATCTCGTCGTACAATGTCTCACCCGCATATATTTAACCGCGAGGGTCGTTGACTACCTATTTCCGTCAATCGCAGTCAAAGAGCTTCGCATTTTTCTACTATTAACCTTCTCATTTTTAACTTTCTTAACAGTCAGCGATACAAATGATATCATTTTTAATTTACTCGGCAGTCAGCGATAGAATAGATCCTGATATTTTGAAAACGAAATAATGACGTTGAAAAACATCTATGATACTCGCATTCTTTCAGTGAAAAATTACTCGAAAGGTATTTTGAATTCAAAACTCTTGGCTCGATTTGATGCTTGTCCTTTTAACTTCAATGAATGTGTGTGCAAGGTAAGTTTATAATTTTTAGCAACAATACTCGTTTTTCCGATAGCTCTTTTAAAATTCCGTTTGCAGATTCATCATTTTTAGTACGTCTAGCTGGTAGTGCAAAAACCGATAGTGTGCTGCTGAACTTGGTAGTTAAATTAAAAATTTCATTTATAAGTTCCGTAACTTTCCAGAAATAATAAGTTTTCACTAATAAATTTTTTCCGAATCGTTAAAAAAAGAAAATGACCAGTCAATTTATACAAAATTTTTAACGTTTTTCTTTGCGTTCACTTGTTTTGGCTGCAAAAATAAAAACTTTTATATGGAAAATATAGGGCTTAGTTATAAACTAATTGCTTGCAGTCAAAAATTAGCATCTTAATTACTTATTTAAGAATGCGTTTGCTACTGCAAAATTAAAAGAATGATTTTTTATTACAAAATAACTACCGAAATTATGCATATCTGTAGTTTATTTGTTTGAAAATGTATAAATTGTGCGTAGGGGGAGGGGGAGTTGTTGATGCTCAAACAAATAGGCTCGAAAATGAGCAAAAAAGCAACAGATTCATAAGAATTAAATAAATAAGTAACTGAATTTGCGTTAGTGAAAAGAGAGTCTTAATCTTGAATTGAATTCAAGAGTACTTTTAAAAGACATCACTGCACACACACACACGAAAACTTTTTATTAGATAAACCAAATTCAATGGCACAACTGCCCGTGGGGGCCAACGCCGACCGTATCCATCTCAGTTTTCGTTACAGAGAGCTCTAGGTTGTAAGGCAGATGTTTCGGTTTGGTGGTCAGCTGAATGCGGATCCTCACGGTTTAGTTCCCAATGCTTGGTACTCATTATCTCTTATTAGTTATTATTTCATTTTTTCTCTTATTCAAAAAATATATCAATTTTTAGTTTTCCGCTACTTCCATTTTACTTCGAATTGTAACATTATTTTCATATATTTGCTGTTCAGTACTAAAAGCTGCTCAACAATCTGCAAAACTATATAAATGTACTTTATAGTCTTTATATCAATACAAAAATTTAAAGAATACTTTGTAAACGTAAAGGAGAATTGAAGCTATTACGTTAGATCCATAAATTTGCTGTAAACAAGTGCCACTATATTTCAAAATCGCTACATTAAATAGCATTTTCGTCTAAATAAATGTTGGTAGAACGAATTTTCCGAAATGAAACCTTTTGAATGAATTTAATGAAATTTCGCCATTTTAAAATCAAAAAAGTGAAACCTTTGAAATTACCATTTGAATTTCTTTCCTCATTATGTATTTGAAGGAAAAAAGTATCGAAAAAAAAGTTAGTTGCTATTTAATGTATTTTTAAAAAAGGAGCTACCGTGCTCTAAAGTTAAAAAGCCTCTGATTTAATGAATTTGCATATACTTGACAAAAATCTTCCTGGCATCATCATAGGTCGTAACATCATCCATACGGCAGAAAAATTAATTCATCGTGACATAATCTTTACAAAAATGACTTGTTCATCTGCGGTTTCTAATATCTTTAGGGCATCTTATTTCAGGTTAAGCTGATGCAGATCTGCGGTTGAAGTTTGTTGACAGGTCAGAAAATGTCCGCTTATCAAGAATCGAATAACATTATGTGACCTTCTAATATTTTGATTGTAGCTTCGAGCAACTATTCCGTGGAAATCTTTTCTTACTCTTTGTCAGTGCGGATTAACTATATTTTGAGCAGTCTTAATTTTTCAATGCATAATGTTGCTTAAAAGATCATCTTTATTAACCCTACACTGCATAGTGTTGCCAATTGGCTACATGGACTTTTTTTACTTATGACCATGCATAAGGCAACTCAATCATAAAAAGCAAGTATTAAGTGTCCTTAAAGCAAATATAAACGTCTATCTTCAAAATTATTTTTTTTTTAAACTGTGTTCCAATGTTTTCTTATTACACTAAAAAACATATATATGTTTTTCAAAGAACAAAAAATCACGCAGTGATAATGTGATATTAATATAATGATTTTAATATAATGCAGTGATTTTAATATAATGTATTAAAAATAAATTATCTAAAAATACTCCAATAAATCATTTTAAAGAAATGATGTTATGTGTAGGAAAGAACGTAAATTTTAATTTTGGATTCCCCCCCCCCCCCTGATTAATCATTGGACGAGCCATTAACCTCTTTTTTGCACGTACGGGCACTGTTTCGGGCCTTTACTGATTTGCCCGTAGAGAGTACGGGCAATCTGATTTCTATTTCGCTTTCACTGTTTTGCCTGACTCTTTTCTATTTTGAGTATAAAATTATTTGTAGAGATATTGATAGTTTGCATTCTATCGCGTTTTTTATTAAGATTGGCTGATCAAACTAACAAAAAATGCGATAAAAATAGGTTACTTTTTTAGACTGAATTCTGGAAAAAAATTAAACCCCTAAGAGATTAAGGAAACGATATCTTATAAATGAAAGTTTTGTGTAAAAAAATAATTCCAAAAAAAAAAAGTTTGATTTTACGAAACAGCTAATTCAAAGATTAAAGCTTAATTCAAACTCTAAATCCAATACAAACAATTCAACTGTTAGCTGTGTTGCCTGAGAAATAAGGAGCAGACCTGAGATAAATTTAATAAAAATCGATTTAAATTTTGCTCTTCCTTTTGAAATCCGAAATTTCTATTTAAGGAGCGATTATATTTGCTTTGGTTTAATAAGGTTGAAATTTCATAATTAATAGCATAAACTGCAGAACTTTTCTAAAACTTATTTTGAATGTGATTGTGTATTAGATGTACCGGGTAATACTTTCAGGGCCGTTCCCAAATTATTTAAGATTCTTCTTTCTATGAAATGTTGTTTCAAACTCATTGTGTTTAGATATTCAGTTTCTTTTGACTCTTCATTGCAATTAAATAAATTTGATACATTTCTTTCTGAAGCAAAGAAAATGACAAAGAGAAAAAGCCACATTTTTTAAGTCTACTTTACCGCCAACATTAAAATATCAAAACCAAAGCAGTTAAAAATTTTTAAGAAAAGATGAAATGAATGCTTTGGACAGTCTATGCCAGAAATGACGCACCAGAAAGAATGATTCAAGCTTCTGCAATTTGTCAGATTCTCTCAAACAGCGTGCACACTGAATGGCTGTAATGCATTCAGAAACCAGAAAAAAATTTCGCTAAAAAAAAAAACTTTGCTACAATAGTTATTCGCATTAAACCTCAACAAATGCTTCAATACAATTTAGCACTTTACAAAAATATGAAAAACGAAAGAAACTAAGTAAAATAGTAGGTCGGAAAACTTCAGTAATTTATAAAGCAAATTTTTAAACATAAAGGCTGAGATTTTTTTTTTTTTTACTTTTTGTGTTAGTGTTAGCTGATGATAAATGAAAATGAATTTATTACTTTTTGCTCATTTATTCCTTTCTGTGTCACTTTTACCACAACAGGCTTTGACTCTGCATTCAACTACGTACATTAAATATGGATACAAAAGAAAAAAAAACTATTGTTGTTTATATCCATTATACACTCGAAGAATAAAATTCGGAAATCGAATGGTTAATCTCACGACGATGATACTATTCATTAAAAATAGAATTTGGTCTCGCCCACAGCTATTAGTCTTCAGCAGCATTGAATCAAATAACTTCCGTCATGGGTGTCGGCAGGGTTATTTATTTATTTATTTATTTATATATTTTTTTATTTTAGTTTTAAACCTAGCTTTGCTACGCACTAAAGTCAATATTGTTTCAAGAAAAGCATTAAAACTCGAAGAATTTTGTTCATAGATCATAATAATAAACTAGGTTCTAAAAAATAAAGTAAAAACTTAAAAAGGACAGCTTTCTTACAAAGGGCTCCCACTGCAAGGGTTATGACGCAACCATCCCTAAGAACGAGACACCCCGAAAAGATTTAAAACACTCTCTAATCCCCCCCCCTAAAAATCCCCCCTCCCCCCGATTGTCACCTCTGTTTTTTACAAATATATCACAGTGGTGCTCAAATCACGGTTAGTTAAGGTGACCATTGCCTAGTTACTGATATCTTTTTAGCTCAAATCTAACTTTTCTACTACTTCTTTTAAATAATATTAGTATCCTCAAGCGTCTGGTTTCATTTTAATATCCTGCGTGTTCTAATTTGATCCTTTCTCACAGCAAGAATTTCGTTTTACGTCTGTGAAAGCAAGCATTATGTTACTCCAATCAAATTACCAGCTACTTTTTATTCTAATTATTACTTAGTTATTCAAAAGAAAGTCCACGCTGCGGTTTAAATATGTCCGACTTCCGGTGCTATCTGACTCATTTTCGCCAACCACAATAGGAGATAGTGCGCCACATACGGTACCAACAGCCTGGAAAGACTTTTTACTGCTTTAAGATTTTTCTATTAGTATTTATATTATCTGAATAGGATTGTGTCTAGTTAAATTGTTGCAACGTTAAATTTTAGGGAGGGCAAAAATTCTTTATTTGCCGAAGGGAATTTCAACTTTTGCCGAATGATAAAATACAGGTGCGTCTAATGAAAAAGAACACTCGGCCATTGAAAAATTGCAGTTGTGTCTCAAATTTGCCGAATTGGCAGACAAAATTTGGCAAATTCGGACATTTTTGTAAGGTCACAGCTACCTCCGGGACCTCCTACCGTATAGCTCCTGCACGACAAACTCTTGTTAGACCCGTCGTTCATGAACTCCCTCCAGGAAAAATTGAGGGATCTGAGTTGCCCCGACTTTGAAAAATAATTGTTTTTATATGCAAGGTTTTCTGTTTTCCAGTAACATTAGCATGACGCATGCGTTATTTTTTAAATTCGTTAACTTTTGCTTCTAAATACTAAATCTTTCATTTAAATATCTATTTTTTCATTATTTATCATGTACTAAAAATACTTACCAGGAGTATTAAAAATGTGTATGATTAATAATTTTGCTTTAAATTTTATTAAAAAAAGTAACATGTAGGTGAACTGTCAGTTGTGTCACTTTCCTCAACACACATTTCTCAACTTTTGAGCAAATTTACCATATTATGAAACAGTTGTAAAAACAAATACACAGGTTGGCTGAAGCCTATATGATCTTTCTATACTAGAATTTATTTTACATGTAAAATAACTTCTAGTATAGAAAGATCATTCTTTCCTGCAGAAAAACAAAACTTAAAAATGAAGTAAAAAAAAGTTGGATTGTCGAAAGTGTAATAACGTGTTTTTATATAATATTAATTGCTAGATTAAAGAGGCAAATTTTTTTCCCTCTGTTGGGCCAATTTGAGATTTGTTGTCCTTCATGTCCTTGTCATTTGTGTGTCCCCACTTTAGAGGCTGTTAATGGTTTGGAAAGTTTTTAGTGCGCTTCATTTGTTTATGTTATTTTTTAACTGTTTTATTAAATGTTTAAGAGTAATAAGCTCAGAACATTGCTAAACCTTTAATAAGCATAGTAATTTAGATTGACTGATATTCATGTGCATGAAATTATTAGCTGTTTTATTAGTTATATATAATTTTAATTAAAAATAAGAATAACAGCAACTTTGAGCTTATTAATTATTACTCTTGATGTGAAATTGAGATATTCTATTCAATATTTTAAAAATAGTTTAGGATATTTTGTTATCCAAAATAGTTTTCTTTTACTGAATACAGCAAAATTTCACTTTCAAAGTTAACTGTAGTTTTTTTTTTTTTTTGAGAATTTTTTTATAGCAAGTTTTCTATGAACTTTGTTTTCCTCTTTTATTCTAAGAATAATAGAATGAATATCTAATCTAAGAATAATAGATTCTTCACACAATTGTTGAAACTAAGTTGTGGTTTAAAATACGGATATAATTTTGAATTTAAAAGTTTATGTTTCTATTTGTTTAATTTTTAATGCTAAATTTGCAGCTGTTAATTAATATTCTTTAGGGCAGGTTGAAATGTTCTAATTAATATTTTAAAAGTAGTTTAGAATATTCTGTATTCCAAAACAGTTTATTATTTACAGAATAGAGTAATGTTAAATAGTTTTGAAAAATATTTTTCAGAAGGAAACTATTTTTAGAATATATTATTATTCTAAAGAAAAATAATATATTCGAAAAATATATATTTTTAGAATATATTATATCAAGTAATTGATTAACAGTTAATCAATTACTTGATTAACTGTTGCATCTATGCAATTTTTCGTTCTAAGTTTTTAAACACAATTTTGCTTTCCTCTTTTATTCTTGGAATAAGTTAAGAACATTTGCATAATGGTTTTAAATAAATGGTTTAAAATACATATATAATATGAATTTTGTATTCCATATTTGGAAGTTTACTTATTTTTATTTAAAACACTTCAGCATTTACTTTTATGTATTTTACTTTGACATTAAGTAGAAAATTGGTTT
>JAXGGA010003894.1:0-95858 GCA_038373865.1 Uloborus plumipes | reverse complement strand
GTTGAGGTACACTAATTTTTTTTACAGTGTAGGAATTATTCTTTTTTTTTTTGACGTCTGAGTAATTTCTATGAATTTCACATGTTTTGCTTGTTTAACCTTGCTCTTTCTTGTAGCTTCGTTTTGGAAACATTATTTTATTTTTTCATCACTATCATTCAGTGATTTATATTTTTAATAATTTTGGCCCACAGCTATTTTCCATCATTAGAGTCATGCAATTCGGCACAGTATACACTTATTTTTTTAAATCCAATGTTAACAGAAATTTTCTGTTACGTTGACGAATATATCATACACTCTTTATTTATTTTTACAATAATCAAAATACGAAATTGAAAATTACTTTTTGAAAATTAAAATAGCTGATAACATTCTAGTTTGAAAAAGAAATATATTTGTGTTATGTCTCGAACAAGAACGCTACATCAGATTGAATTGCAAAGCGATACAGAAAAACACTAAACAACGATTAGTTGAAATTCGAATCTAAGTAAAAGAAGCGATAGTTAATAAATTGATGAGTAAACCTGTCGAAATATTAACGTTTCGTTTCGAGATATTAATTATTGTGTTACCATCTTTCTTTCTATAAACACTCTTGCCTCTACCTCACAGTAATAGTTTTATAAGAAATGACACATAGTAAGCCTCAGTTTTTGCATGTTACTGACTTCATTCTTATCTATACCAGAAGATATAATTACTAAACGAACAACTCGGGGAGCCTTCTTTTTTAGTTCCAGACTTTTTCCTAATTGTAATTGCATTGTTATTGTTTAATCTGCGTTAGAAAAGGCGCTCTGAAGATGTTTTTATCCTCAAAAAGTAAATTATCAGGTGAGTATGTTATTAACATTTCCTACCACTAATTATTCGATAATGCATAATAGAGCGTTCGGATGATAGACAAATTGTTGTATATGCAGTTTACTTTTTTATTTCGATGCAAGTTTGTTGAATTTTCTTGTACTACGTCTTTCCAGCAGTTAAAAACTACAGAAAAAATATAAAGGCAATATAAAAATGAAGAATTAAGCATAAGTTTGAAAGTCGTGGCTATAAATATTATATTGAAGAAAAATAACCCTATATCGTGGGGTTACAAGTGAAACACACTAAGTCAAAAAACATAATTTTGAGAAAACTTCTTTGGAATTGACATAATTAAATCAAATTAAATTATAGTAATGGTATTTTTTGGTTATTACGAACCATTCTTGACTCTGGCATGCTTATTTTACAGTATTATCCCCAGCATGATACTAGTAGGGAATTAATATTTATTATTAATTATACTACTCAGTGTGTTTCACTAGTATAGCATTGAAGAATAAAGATATGACTTAGTGGGTTTCACTAGTAGAAACAGTTCATTTTTGTGTGTAAGATAAACTGAAAAAATTGAAAATTAATAATTTTGACTTAGTGTGTTTCACTTGTAACCCCACGATATGTTCTATTAAAACGTCAATGTCTATGTTTATTAAAATAATAATAATAATAATAATAATAATAATAATAATAATGACAAATAATAATAATAATAATAATAATAATGACAAATAATAATAATAATAAATGTAAAAATTCATCACATGTTTACTTACACTGAGTTTAACATTACTATTAAAACAAATATAAAAATGAAAAAAAAACGGTCATCAGGCAAAAATCCGTGTTTATCTTCTTCCTTGGATGTTATTTAAAATTTATTTTAAATTTTTTGTTTTTTGTGCTTCTTTTCACAAGCGCAATGTTTCAAAACACAATTAATCGAACCAAAAATCTATTTTACTACCAAATTCCTTTACTTGATTTTAGGATGCAATTTCAGCGCATAAACATATTTCTTTGCTCAGACTTAACTTCAACTGTACACTGTAAAAATGTAAAATTATCAATTTTACAGTTTATTACTGGGTAATTTACAATTTTAAATTGGAATCTTGGCTGTCAGGCTAATGCTATAAAAACAACTGTTACTTTTTGCAGTGTAGTTCTAAATCTGAATATTAGTTTTGTACTATACTCAACGTTGTTTAGATGTTGGATACTGAGAATAACTTTTTTTGCTTTAAAATTCACATATGTAACAGAAATTAAGTTTTCTTCCATAGATTTTCTTACTTGGAGTATAAGGAATCACAAAATTAAAACTTCAAAATATCTTTCGCTCAACTAACTAAAATTAAAATGAGGTACAACTTGAGCCTCAAAAGGCTTCCGATCCATTATTTGTTACGATCTCAAACATTCGGATTTTTGAATCTTTCATAGCCAAAAATAAAATTCGGTAAGACAGCCCAACTACTGTGTTGCATTTCTACTAAAACAGCTCTTCTCCTTTAATATTTTAACAAAATACGTTATTAAACATGTATCCTCCTGCTTGTAATGCATGAGGCATATAAAAAAAGATTGTAAAAAGAAAATGAAAGCTGCCTAAAATTCTCTCATAAGAGAGTTTCCTAATCCTCACCTACTCATCTAAGTCTTTATCATAAAACCTAGTGCCTAATCTCCCCATCCTCATTGGAGGTAACTTGAAACAAGTTAAATATTTACAAAGCCTATTTCCTTTCTTCCATCGATTCAGTCTTCACCTCATCTTTCAATGCAACCTTGCTCCTCCTCTCCTCCCTACATCCCTATCTGCAAACGATCGATATTTTCTTGAAAACCCTAGCAGACGGGACCGCGTTTCCAAACCCAGACTTAGTAACATTTATCATATTTGTACTGGAAAATGATGTGTCCATTCTCGTACGCCGAAAGTAATTCATAAAACAGAAGCAATAGCTCTGACAGAAGATAAATGACAGCTGAAAGAAATTAAAGAAAAAAAGAGGAAGAAAGAAAAACTCCCTTCATGTAGAGTTTTTCCTTCTTTTCATTTTCTTCCATGACGTCATTCTGTTTTTAAAGTTCACGAATGGAGCCGGGAATAAAAATATCATGTAAAAAATATCTTCGAGAAATTCCATCACCTTAATAATAACGGTGATTCATAACAATGACTTATTGTGTGAAAAGGATAAGCACAGACGCAAAAGTATATTTTTTAAAATTACTTTTTGGATCTATTAGTTGAAGTGCATAAATATCATGAATAATATTTGCTTGTGTGAACTAAGTGCAGTATTAGCACAGGAAAATAAATATAAGATCATTTTCATACATATCTGTCAATATAGAGGTTTTTTAACTATTTATTTCGAATTAAACAATTTATAGAGCCCTTATTATTAAATCTTTTAATTACAAAAAAAAACAGGACATTTGTGCTTATTTTAATACCTAATTCCAAATTATATCAACTAAAATCACAATAAATTATAAATCATCACTTTTTAAAAACCTCAAGGGGCAAATGCAATAACAATTGTTTATCTTAACGATTAAAAGCTTTAATCTGTTAATCATAATTATAGGGAGTATCTTCATGACGCCCTTTTCATTAGACTTAAACCTTTTAATTCAAAGAAATACAATGTGTGCTTACTTTAATAAAATATTTTAATTTATATCATCTTAATACACAGTAAATTATAAATCATTACATTTTTAAAAATTTTAAGAACAAATGCAATAACCAGTGTACATCTTCAGGATTAAAAACTTTCAGCTGTTAATTATATTTATAGAGCATATTTTTTTATATGATGCCCTTTTTTTGAACTTAAGAATGGATCTAAGAATGAAAATACTGTAATAAAAAATCTTTGAAAAAGTCCATCACCTTAACAGCAAACGCAAAGTTATTTTTTTAAGATGTTTTATTTTCGAAGTAATACTTTCAGCGCATAAATCTTGCAAAAATATTTCCTTGAGTGACTTAAGTGCTGCGTTATCACATAAAAATTAATACAGTATCATTTTGATGCTGTCAATGTTATTTTTTAACTGATACGTCAACATTAATAAACTATTGATAATCATTTTATATCAAGACTTTGGATTCTATCAAATAGTTTAAGACATAAGTATAAATTATCACATTTTAGAAAAGTGTGATGAAAAATGCTATATCCATTAACGAATCAATTATATTAAATATACGTTATCAATTAATTAATAACGAATGCTATATCCATTAAGCTGAAGTTTAGCCACTTGACGAGGTGTTCTTTTCAGCCTGATTTCTGGTAGAATATTTAAAATAGAAGCATGTAAGAAAGTTTGATGTATCGTGAAATTGTCTCTAAAAGGAATAAATTATTAAATATTAACACATGAGCTATTTGAAAGTAGGGCGCTTTGAGATGCGGAATATGTGCATCTCTTTTAATTCCGCCCTCCCTCAATAAAGTTTAAGCAAATAGTTTGATCCCAAATAACAATTTCTTATTTTAAAGATCTCGGCTGCAGAACTTCGTACCAATACTTTATTTTTTTTATTTAAACAATATACCGTTTTAGTTTGAGAAGCTCAAAAAATAAATAAATAAATAAATAAATAAATAAATCATATGTGTAACTAAAATCGTATGAAGAATTATAATGTAAACTATGCTCAAACATTATTTTCTTCATTATTATATTTTTTTGGTTACTTTCAAAAAATGTTTTGAATAGGTCAAAAAAATAGTTTATTAATTTAAAAAGTTAAATAAAATAACTTAAAAAACAAGAGATTTTAGCACCAACGTGCTTTAAGCACATTCTATTGCGACGCGCTTTTGACAATAACCTTTCGTCTTTAACAGTTTAGTAATTTTAAATTTATTTTCAGCTGGGAATAACAGAGTGTTCTATGTAATAGTAATTTATAGGTTCTACTAAAACGAAGGCCAAAAAAAAAAAACGCTGTGGAATGTTAAGGATTGAAGACTACCAAAAACGAAGCTGTGGTATTCAACAAGAAAAACCTGATCAATGTAGCATTGATCAAATATGAATTTTAATCGCCAATAACTTGCTGTGTATTTACCTAACGTAAAATCTTACTATCGCCATAAAATGAAATCAAAGAAGAGGATGATTAATGAGATAATAACAAGCACTATTTGAGGGTTTGCTTTTTTCTCTCGTTTCTTTCTAAATATTTCGGCATTATTTTACAACATAGGAAATTTTTGCTCTAAAATATTCTTGCAACCTAAATGTCATTAGTGCTTTAATGTATTCCGCTTAGCCGTTTGTTTTTTCTTCTTTAGTTTTACATTACCTTATAATGGGATCGTATTCCACAGCTAAAACATTCAGTGTTTACTTTCTGAGCTCTTTTTCTCAAATTTATTCTTATGCAGTTTTACACATATGAGCATTTTATTCATTCATAACATTTGATGTCCGGCATTTTGATTTCTGGAATCAAATACCAACGCTTTACGTTGTTGCTGCTTTAAATATTTTTACGTATCAATTAGTAAAGTTATACCATACTCAGATCTTATTATTATTTTTTCTTTTGAAAAAGTATAACTTAAGACTACATTTTTTTTTTAATCTAATTTTTCAAATATTTAAGTATTTATAACCCTATTAAAAGACAAACGGGCAAATAACTACATAAAACGGTTTGATGTCTAGGAAAAATTATTATACTAACTGCAAAATATAATAAAAGGAAAGAAAATAATAACAAAACATAAATAAATAAATGAAAGACATCTCGCATAGTTCCTACGGGATTTTGAAACAAAGCACTTTAATAAATTCAAGAATTTCTGCTTTGCCTTTGCTAACTATTACGTTACAAAAAGAATACTAATATAAGTAAACGAAACAAGAAAAATCAGTAAACATAAGTTTAGCCTAATAAAAAAACATACATAAACTATTTTTTTGAGTTAGACAATTAAAAAACCATTTTCTTATACGCAAATTTAAGGGCATTGACAAATTAGTATTCTCAAATTTAGTTATTAGCTAACAATCAAATTCATAATACGTATGTAACCACCCATGCTCTGGAAAATATTATTTTATCTTAACTCCAAAATTGAATTTACTTCAGTTGCATTAAACAGTTGTTATGCTTAAATTTTAAAATATTTTCAGAAATCTATCTTGCATGATGTTGCATTTATGAAAGCTATTAACTTTCTCCAGTTGCTATGATTTTCACCTAAATTCTAAGTATGGATCATGTATAAAACATGTAAACATACTTTCTAGAATCATGTTTTATGCATTGAGTAATAAATCTCAAAATTTTACTGCCCTTTTTACGCTTTTAACACAACTGTGCGACACACATGTAATGATGTTTAGATGAATTTGTAAAGGTAAACCGGGTTCTAAGATAAATTAGACGTGTGTTGTGCTGATGCTAGTAAATTAATATAGCTATACGAAAAATTAGGCTCGTTAAATTTAGAAGGACTTTTTATTTTCTTTTGCTTGTGTGATACTGTGAAATTAAGTCAATTAGGAAAATTAAGTAATCAAATCATTTTGATAGTGATTACTTGTTTTATCACTATTCTGTAGTAAATAATTTCTCGAAGAGAAATTCATTAACGGTGTTCCGCGGACGTTCACTTCCATATTAATATAACTGCAAATATCTATTAATTTAAAATTATAGCTTTTAGAGGAATAAATATGACCTATTTTTTCTGCTAAATCGCCAATTAAAAATGGTGCATTAGAATTAACCTTCATCCAATTCAGTTTTAAATTGCACGCACGCACACACACACGCACGCACACACCACACACACACACACACACACACACACACACACACACACACACACACACACACACACACACACACACACACACACACACACACACACACACACACACACACACACACATTTCCTGTACCTGTGTCCTTGAAGAATGCGGGCAATAAAGTATATATTTAGCGGAACATTTTTATTAAAGAGTGATGCACAAATTTTGGAATTCATCTTATTTTAATAGGCAAAACAAAAAACCAACATTTAAAGACTACTATTTCGCTCTCTGAAGTCAAACACGGGTTCTGCAGACATTAACAACATATTTTTTTTATTGCTCACAAATGAAATATTAGAAAATCAAGCTTATTTCCGAAAGCCAAACAATGTAACACTTTGAGAACTGAATAGCAAGTAAAATATTAAATTAATTTGAACGTATCATAAAATTAATTTTAAGCATTCATTATTTTATTATTGTTAAGAGGAAGGTGATGAACGAAGCAATAATAGCAGTGAACATCAGAACACAAAGATAGTTTTACCATAGCAGCAGTTTAATCTATTAAAGTTTCAAAGGAGCAACATTCTTTCACTTTCCCGAATATATTGTAATTATTATTTTTGACTGTTCTACATTTACTCTTCTTATTTCTCACAAGAAACCCATATTTATTATTAATAAAGAAACAGGATAATTACTCTGTAAATTTTTCAATGACAGCTTAAGAATCCCACGCAGTTGGAGTTCTAATTTGCATTGAGATAATTGTAACATTTAGCGCTCATTTTAATTAAAAGCGAAACTGCTTTTCTTCTATGCTTTACTGAGCATTTTTTCCAAGGAAATCTTTTATTTGGCATGGGAAATTAGCGTCAAAATTTCATGGGGAACCACTCAGCAATTTACAAATTAAGGGAAACTTCTTTTTCTCCGACTCGAGAGATTTATTCTCCTTTTTTATCTACCTTACGGAATGAATTACTGTTAATCGTGAGAGTCTCCTTCATTTTACATTTATTCATTTGCATCAGGCAATTCATTAGCTCCTTGTTGCATGAATAAGCAGACTTATTCTGGTAAACTGGCGTGAAACGTATTTTCAAGTAAATGATGCCTTGAGATAGCATTTACATAACAAATAAGATTTAATGAACCTTCCAAGTTTATGAAAATGAGATGATTGAATTTTACAAGTTTAAAGTATTTATCCAACTTGAGAAATAAAAGATTTTTCAACAGCAAAAGAAAAGTCATTTTCTTATGACTACTGACTTTAAAATTTTACTTTAGAGTTAAGAATTGTTTTTCAACGAGTCTGTATGACAAAAAAAATAATAATAAATTACGAAATATATAAGTAAGTATGAAATAGAACTATTAAAAAGTTAATATATGCTAACTTTAGGCACAATGTCAAAGCCATATAGCAGACTTTCCTAGTCAACGATGTCTAATCACTTGCTGTGGTCATATTTAACTGCCGGGTTGAACCTATATCAGATCTCCAAATCGTCAGTCGAAGTCAACTTCCACCAATCAGACAGCTTCAATTGTCGATTCAGGTATCCAACTGACCTTCAAAACAGATAGTGAATATGGCAGTGAAGGAATTTTCCGTACTTGACTGAGAGCAGACGGAAAAATTCAAAAAATTATTACGTACCTCAGGTCAAAAACTCTCTTAAGACGTGTGTATTGATAGTTTGTCCCGCAATTTTTTTTTGATTCGAAGAGCAATTTCATTTCCAGGCCCACAAAATCTGAATGAAACAGATATAACTTGGTAAACGTTTATATTGCTGTTGGCAACGTGTTAAAGCAGGAAAACAACTTGCAGCTTTAATGTAACAACTTGCAGCTTTAATGCTTAAAGCTTTACATACAATGTTAAAAAGTCTGCATGCATTTTCAGTGCGAATATTCAAAATAAGCAAAAGCATGGGAAAGATAAAAGCCTGCCGTTGAAAGAAAGTGGGTAACTAGTGCAACACCATTTTTAACCCTTGAAAATATTTTGATAAATTAATGGTTAAATTTTCAAAGTTGATTAAAAGTAACTAAATATCGCAAACTAATTAAGTTATTAAATTTAATTGAATCATCTTGTACGTGTTATCAAATTTGCTTGAGCTTAGTTTCAAAGCTTTTATAATTTTAATTTGTATTACTTTAATAAAATATCTTTAGTTAGTTAAGCTATGCTTAAATTACATCAAAATTTGACTCTACAAAGCAATCTTTTAGTTTAAAAATACACTGCAAAAAATAAATTGTTGTTTTTACAGTATAATACTAGCAGCAGAGGCTCCAGTTTAAAACTGTAAACAGTATATTACAGTAAAATTAGCAATTTTACAGTTTATTAGTGTAAAATTAGCAATTTTAGTTTGTTAGTGTGAAATTAGCAATTTCACAGTTTATTAGTGTAAAATTAGCAATTTTACAGTTTATTACTATAAAATTAGCTGTACTATACTATAAAACATTTCTATTTTTAGTGTAGCGCACTTTAACTTATGCCGCACAAGTGGTTCTCTTGATACTTGTACCACTTGCGGTACGCGAAAATTTATGAGGAAAACGCGGTAAACAGCCAATAGTATACAATGTTATGTTGGTAACGACAAAATTTAATTATAACACGCGTAAGTCAGTGGCAGGAAACCCGAAGATTTCGAGCCCGTTTTGAGTAAATTACCGTAGTATTATGAACGTTGTTTTCTGATTCAGTAGAACTAATGAACATTATTTCTGGTGCCTAAATCAAAAGTTATTTGGAAATTTTCCAAACTTATTGTAGTCACTGGATCTTTTTATAGTCATCATTTAACAATTGTAAAACAAGCAAGGTATTTGTGTCTAAAAATATGTTGATGTGGACTAACACAACATTTTATTCTCTTAAAGCTGCTATTTAATACATATCCACGTTTTTTTTTTTTTTTTTAAATAAGAGTTAACCCACTTTGAAGTCAGCATAGTCTGAACTTAAATATGTATGTAAAACCTCTATTTAAGTCTCTAGTGTATATGTCCCCCCCCCCGAGTGAATCTTGTGCTTACACCCAACTTGAAACGTATATCTTCAGTAAATTTGGGTTGCCGACCGCTGGTGTAAGTAATATCGTGTGATTATGCATATGCATACATAAAAATATAATACACTGCTCGACATTGAAAATGCAACACCAAGAAGGAGTGGTCAGAAATTCATGCAAATTTTACCGTAGACGCACGTCATTGAGTTATGCAAATGATATGAAATGCGCAGCTCTCCGACGCACGTGAAGTAAGATATAAGAGAATGAAGTTGAAAAGTGAGCTATGTTCATGTTGGTTTTTCTGCCAGACTAATTATCGGAGAAATTTGGTTTTTGTCTCGAAGGATACGTGTGATAGGAGGAAATGCCACGCCGTCCTCAACGAAGACACTTCCAGCATATAGACGACTTTACAAGGGGTATGGTGATCGGACTGAGAAGGGGAGGTTGGTCCATACGTCAAATTGCAGCTGATACCCACATGGATGCAAGCACTGTGCATCGGCTGTGTCGGAGATGGTTGGAAAGAGGAAATGTAGCCAAATTGAGGGGTGCAGGTGCAGCCAGAGTGACGTCAGACCGCTTGGATCGACGGATTCACCGACAAGCTGTGGCGGACCCGCAAGTTCTTGTAAGTCGATTCTGCAGCACGTGCAAGGTACCCTGGATGTTCCTGTGTCGACCAGAACCATTTCCCGTCGACTGGTTGCACGTGGCCTGCAATCACGGCGCCCGCTAAGAAAACTGCCATTTACCTCACAGCACAGACTCCAACGTTTGGAATGGTGCCGGACCAGAGCGACGTGGATGTCAGAATGGCAAACCGTAGTGTTCTCAGATGAATCCCGCTTCTGATTGTCCATCGATAGTCATCGCATACGTGTGTGGCGTCGACGTGGAGAAAGATCGAATCCGGCAGTAACTGTGGAACGCCCCACAGCGCGATAACGTGGCATAATGGTTTGGGGCGCTATTGCATACAATTCCGTATCACCTCTAGTTCGTATTCGGGGCACTATGACGGCCCAACGATATGTAGATAATGTACTGCGGCCGGTGGCAATCCCCTACCTTCAGGGTCTGCCAAATGCAATTTTTCAACAGAATAACGCCCGGCCTCACAGTGCTCGAATCAGCCAACATGCTCTACAAGGTGTACAGATGCTTTCCTGGCCACCATACTCTCCTGACTTGTCACCAATCGAACATGTGTGGGACGTGATTGGACGCCGTTTGCAGAACCTGTCACTGCCTCGTTCAGAGGACGAACTGTGGCAAATGGTTGAAAGGGAATGGAGTGCCATCCCTCAGGACATCATCCGCAGGCTTATTGACTCCATGCCTAGACGTGTTTCTTCGTGTATCGCTGTCCGCGGTGGTCCTACTTCTTAAGGCCTGGTTTCCTAGGAGTGAAATCGTCGATCTCTGACGAGGCGACAGACGCCGCCGCCTTCTGCGCATGCGCCTGAGCAGCAGATTGACGTCGCTTCACACCACGCTCCAATCAAACTGGTTCTGATTCCAGCGTGCGTCGCGCCCGGCGTCGGCGACGATTCTAGGAAACCAAGCCTTTACTGAGCCGACGCCGTCCTCGCTCTATATTTTGCTTATTTATTTTGAAATAAATATCACTTATTGTTCCATGCTGTCTCTGTCTTCTTACCAAATTTCATCAATTTCTGACCACTCCTTCTTGGTGTTGCATTTTCAATGTCGAGCAGTGTAATAAATGCTAATTGACAGTTCAACTGGTATTGACAACGAGCATAAAAAAATTGAAGACATTGCCATGAAGTATCTACTGGTATTTACTATAGCTTCCGTACGCATAAATTGTTCTTTTAGTTTAATTTACCCGACGAACAAGTATAGATACATCCTTAAGGTTGAGATTCTTTACCCCTGTATTTGATCAAGCTAGAGCAGAACACTGAAAAATTAATTTGCAAAAAAAAAAAAAAAAAAAAAACCCTGAGTTTCTCATTATTATTTTTTGTGACTTTTTTTAAGGTTGTTTATCAGCGATGAAAACTTTGCAATAAAATGTCCAATAAAATAAAGTTTCTTGCTCTTAGTTTAAACTGTTTAAGCGCAATTAACTTAAACAAGTTAATAGTAAAGTTTTAACTAAGATAAGAGATACACTTTATTTTAAGGAGTACATATAGTTAATGATATGATAAATAGCTACGTCAATTTAAAATTGTTAAGAACTCCTCTTTTTACGGCAGATGCTTTCTTAAGTTTATCTAATGCTTATAGTGTAATGTCGTCCAATGAGACGGTTCTTTCCAATATGGAGTAATTACGTACTTTTTATACATTCATTCGACATTTACAGAAATTGTCGGGCGTTTTTACAAATTAAAATTAATAGCTAAAATTTTGGTTTTAAGCTTGTAAATTGATCTGATCCTAAATCCAGGATCCTGAAGTTATTGGCTTAAATTTATTGTTTTTTTTTTTTTAAATTAAGCACGTCAGATATAAAAGACTAATACAAAAGCTATCTCATATCCAGTACTTTCATCCTAACTCAGTAATTAAGAAGAAATAAAAAAGTGCCCTTTCAAAACATGATGTGTCTGCAGTAACATTATTTAGTAAATATACCTAGTATCAAAATATGTATCGATTGTCAAAATACTATGCATAATACCCTTACTAAAACAAATGGCTCACTTTTTCTCTCATTTGATTCAAACGAACACCAAGGAATGAATACAATTACTCATTTTGACAATGATAAATTGATCATTCCGAAAAAACACGTGAAGACAATTACTGTTTTTTTCTATATTCTTATAGATTTATCATGGTTGCCTAAATACGTTAACTCCGTTTTCAATTTCATGTACATTGTTTTCAAAGAAAATGAATTTATGTAAATATTACTTAAAAAAATATGCACACAATATTAATAGTTTTAGGAAATTATATATTCTAAGATAAAGACGATCTGTGAAAGAATTTTCTTAAACAACCAGAATAATTATGATATTTGTTGCTATGATTCGATATCTTCGTTATTGATTGAAATTGCTTTACTGATCAAAAATGATCAATAAAAAGTGAATAATTAGCAAATATGCTAAATATAGTATCTAACAAGGGATTACCTGCTTTTCCAAACTTTTTGTAGGCATCATAGATACTTTATATGATACTAAACAGCTTAACCAAAATGGGCTAGGGGAAGTTTTTATTACAGCTGGTATACATTCTAAAAAGATACGCATGTTCATAAAGCTGAAATTGTGTTTTCTTTAATTGCGCATGTTCTGGAAACTTAGTAAACAGCATTTGTGATCTAACAAACTGGTTCTTTTATTTCTGGAATCAAACTTTAAAGTTCGTTTTGGCTCAATATAGAGCAAATTGGATGATTGACATTTTATAAGGGGAATACGCATGAATTTTAAAATTGAAAGACAGCAGAAGCAGCTATTGCGGCCGTTGGTAACAGCTAGCCTTGAGGGAAATCGAAAAAAGAGCATATATTTTTCATTCATTCTAACGTTAAGGTATGCTTTATTATTAATAAGGGGGTTGGTGTTGTTGTCTTGCACCAGCTACGCTGGAAACTTGGGGTGAGCTGCTTCACTTTTCCAACTCTCCCGTAATTTGGTGTGAAGTCCAGCTTCTACAGTATATACATGCCATAAGGACCCGTTTAAATGTAGGCGCCCATTCACAGCGCTACAACACATTCACACAAGAAAATGACTAGGAATTGAGAGAGAAAATAAATCCATACTCGAGCCGGGATTCGAACCCGGGACTTCTCCATCCAGATCAGACAAGGTGGATGGAGCAAATAGGAGGTGACTAACTTTTCCCCATCACTTTTTTGTAATATTTAGTAGCAACTGATTATCGGAAACTAAATTTATCGTCATCTTCTGCTTCAAAGTCGGATTTTCAACATTATTTGCTGCATGCTCTCCGCTAATATCTTTTGTTTTAATTTACGTTTAAAGAATTACAAACGCATTTTTTCTGCTTCCAGACTCAGTGTAAACCTACTCTTTTCTTAACAAAAATCGAAAGGAACACATTCCCTAACTGTATCGATCCATTGGAAGCGTTGAAGAGCAACTGATCAATACAAGAAACACAATAGTTTACTTTAAACTAAAAAGACATGGTTTGTTCACTTGATCGGACAAGGTAACACTTTATTGAGCTCCGAAATTTCTCAAAATCTACGTGTGAAAGTAACTCTCCGCGAAACAGAAGGCATCGGGACAATTTATGACTGCACCTGTTTTGTTAATAAAGGTCTAAACTTATAAGTAAGTTCTTTATGACGACGCACATTGATTTTCTGTAAGACTTTATTAATATTCCCCTCAGGGTGCCCAAATAATAATATTAGACGGTATAAGAATACTGATCAAGTATATGATTTTGTGCTTTTGAAACTTCAGATTGCGAATGCCAAAGGAAATTTTTGTATAAAATATATTAGTTACCATGATTAGTTTTCTCTGAACATTAGAGAAAAAATATATGAATTGGTAGTAGTAATGCAGCTAAATTTCAACTATATATGTATGAAAAATTTGTAAATGTTTAATATTTAGCCCCCCCCCCCTTTTCAATGAAGCTGCGTAGGGTGCCTCGCTTTTTGTAGACATTATATTGTAAATTTTGTGGTTAAATTATTAAATTAATTGTAGATTTTGCGAATATTGTGTGATTCCTAAAAATGGCATCGAGAGTTTTATATGCTATCATTAAGAAACATATTTAACTGGCACAGGAAATTTCGACAGCCAGTTTCCCACCTGACGGAGGCACCTGATTTCTTAATTTGTGAAATTAAACTGCGAGTTTAAATGGACAGTGTCTTAATTTACTTAAACAATACATTTATTCCAAATAGGACTTTGCGCAATTTATTTTTAAATCTTATATAATAGGTCAGAACTGGTAACACAGGTGAGCGATACATACGTCCCATTTTAGTAACTTTTGTTTTACTTGAATTCAACTAGTTTTTTTTATTTTTCTCTGCAAAATCTCCCTCTTCCTCCTCCTACTTACTAGAAATTTTAAAGTTTGTATAACTTGCATTTTTAGCCTCAATTTACCTAGATCGTTTAAATGCATTGAAATCTCCGATTACGGTGGAGTGTACTTTTTGGATAATCATAACTCATTTACATAAATTGAAATCTCCATATTTCGGCCGAGGGTGCGCTTTTGGTAATTTAATCACGCCGGGCTTGTTTTATTTTAAAAATTTTATGCTTCTTTAAAAAAAGGCAGTTTAATGTTTTAATAGTGTATACCTCTTTCAAAAATTACGTCAACATTTTTATTGTTTACGATGTTTTGGTTACTTTTTGACTCAATAAGAAAAGAAAAAACTCTTCCAAGTTAGTTACTTATACTATATTATTACAATAGAAAATTAGTTTTGATAACCTAATCAAGAAATGTAAAAAGTAATTTTTTGTAGTGATTCTGACTACATGACGAGGAGCTATAAACAATTGTTTTCTACGGGTAAATTTACTCAATTATCAAAAAAAAACTATACATATCATAAAGGAAATAGCGACATCAAGTTATTTTTATTTTAGAACTTCTGATTTTTTTCCCGAGAAGCTTTGAAAAAAGAGATTTAAGCTTAATATTCTTAACGATGATGTGTTAATATTCAAAGTTTTTGTCAGATGAGCGATTCTATTTATATAAAAAAGAAAATGCATTGCAAGTTTTCTTTTTCAAAAGAATTGCTGGTGCATAAAATTAGGCAAGGAAATACGTGACACAATATAATAATTTTAAATACAACTTATCGTGCCCTGTTATTTACGTAAAACTTAGCTATTTTTTTTTATTTTTAACGAGGCTTCTGTAGAGGCACTACATATTCCAGACCTAATGCCATACCCCAAAATAGCATCCGCACTTGCATGTAGTACCAGTATCGGTGGATACCATTGCAACAAAAATTTTGACGCTAAGTTTATCCACCAGATTTAGGCCCTTGGACTTGATTCGATGTAAAAATGCAATAGGAATGTTATTTTGCCTAGAGCACCTCAAGCCAGTGATCTCCTCCGGGGATCCTTTAGATGGTGCACAATCATACGATACGGACGTTGTCGATTTTTTGCAGCTTAAAAATACGCCGAGTGGAGCCAGGTTTGAATCTGCGCTTTTGAGCGTTAGATACCACCCAAGTAGCACACTTCGTTTTTTAAAGGTTGTAAAATGGTTATTAACGTTGTAACAACCGCTTAAAAACGTTTAAAGGTTATTTGTGCTATCTGGGCATCCTCCTAACTACTACACCACTCGGTCGGCTAAAACTTCAAGAGATAAAGCGTACACTGTTAAAAATTTTCCTGAAATTTTACGGTAAAAGTTACTGGCATCCATGTTGCCAGTAACTTTCACCGTAAAATCCAATTTTACTGTAAAATTTTCCGGTAGAGAAAAGTAGAGTTAAAAAATGCAAAAAGCTAGGATCGAACCCATGACGCAGTTATCGCACTTCGCTTCTTTATCCACTGTAACGAATAGACCACACATGGCAAACAGAAATTGAGTATTATGTGCTTCGCTCAGTAAGTCACGTGGTTTATCAACTGGCGCTGTAATCGTTTCTTTTTTATGGTACAATTTACTGTAAATATTTTAGTTACTGTAAATGCAACATTTTACAGTAATATTTACCATAAAAGTTTCCTGAATTTTTAAGAGTGTATATTTTGTGAAATAATTCTATCTACTTATACATACATTTCATACTTTCTTTTAAAAGGCTGACTCGCGGCATTTTTAAGTAATGTTATGCTTGAAAGGATTTGCTTGAAAAATAAATCACAGAAGTTTCTTTACAATTTACTGATGATAGAAATTATTAGTGGATATAATATTTTAACTGCTATATTTATTGGTTCAAGTAGAAGCTTGACAGGACACTGTGTGCAGTTTTAAATCCAGCACTTTCTATGCTAATGTTTCCGTAAACATTTACTATTTCTGACTATTTCCGTAAAATAATTCAATTGACTTCCACTTAAAATTCGTAAATTTTTTATTAAAATGCTGGCGTGCGGTATTTAAAAGTAAATTGATTCTTGAAAGGATTTGCATGATAAATTAATCGTAAAAGCTTCTTTTTTCAATGCATTGCTAACTTTAACTGGTTGTATACTTTCATTACCTTTAAATAGTGCATGCATGCTTTATTGAAGGACGTATAGGAAAATACACTACGCTATATCAAAGTTTAAACCCAACTTGTTTATGTTGTTGTTTTCGTAAAACTTTGCTATTTATGTCAATATTTTCAAAAAATAATTCGATCAGCATCCACATTTACTTCACAAACTTCCTCTCAAAATGCTGACACGAAGTATTTTTAAGTAATGTGATGCTTGAAAGGATTTTGTTGATAAATAAAACTCAGAAGTTTCTTTTCAATTTATTGTTAATTAAAACTGATGTGAAAAAAATACTTTGACGCTTATCTTTATTTAGTATAAGTTTATGCCTTATTAAATGACATAAAAGAAAATCACTGCAATATATAAAGTTTAAATCTAACTTGTATATGCTATTGTTATCCTAAAATCTTGCTATTTATACCAATATTTTGGTGAAATGATTGAATAAACTTTCACGTAAATTTTGCAAACTTCCTTTGAAAATGCTGACTCACGGTACTTTTAAGCAATGTGATGGTTGAAAGGATTTGCTTGATAAATCAACCACAAAAATTTCTTTCTTCATAATGAAGGGGACGTACGATATTCTTGTGGCTTATATTTTTAAAATTCAATAGTACATAGAAGTCTTCCATCTTCGTTGAAACCTACTTTCCCCAGGAGGATGACAAAAATAAATCTCGCGAAAGTGCAGTTCAAAACATAAAAGTTTCTTTTTTTAAATGAAAGTGATGATTCGGCACTTTCTTTTGCATTCAGGAGTTTGGAATTTGAGATTGGCTGGGTAGGAAAAGTGACATTTCAGCCATTCACTCTATTGGAAGTGTTATTCCTTCTGCCTTTATTTCGCAGAAATTCGATGATCACTTGGATTTTCATTTAGGGAACTTCGATTTATTTCTGGAATTTTGCAATAATAACAACACTATTTCAACGCTTCACTCTGCGCTTTGGCTACCATATAAATGGAAAATGGGCTGTATATTGAGATAAAGTAAAATATTTTGGCATTCTTTCCTTTATAATTTCAAACTGTTTTGAGTCTAAAATGTACCAAAAGTTTTAAGGCAAAGTTGAAAGCTTTAAATTTTAAATTTTTTTAAAAGAGTTTTCAACTTATCAGCATTATCAGATCATTTTAATATGTTGTACAGCATGTTACAGTTAAAATTGATTAACAAAATAGTGATTAAATGTACAGAGTGTTTCAAAAATGACCGGTATATTTGAAAAGTCAATAAAAGCTAAACAGACAGAGATAGAAATATAGCGTTTATTGCAATATGGTTGGGGCAACTGTAAAAATTTCACAATCAGTTACATTGTTTCACAACAGATAGCGCTACACCATGGAAACATCTGAGCTACGATATTTTTCACATATCTATCATGCACAGCAATAGTATAGTGTAGTCACGAATGATATTACCAGAAACCCGTGCGAACGTCTAAGGCTTATGCAAAAATGATGCGATGCTCCAGTTGTTCAATTATTTTTGGATGGTGGCAGTACATTTGGTCTTCCAAGTGTCTTCACAGAAATAAGCCACAGGGGTGTCTGACGAATAAGCAGGCTAATCTCGCCGCTTTCTGCATGTGCTGGGCTTACAGACTGGTTAATTTACAGACTGCGTTTTTTTCTCGGGCTTTTAAATTACCTGCAATGATATCTGCTGTGAAACACTGTAACTAATTTCAAAAGTTTGTTTTGCTGAAAATTTACAGTTCCCCTAAGCATTTTGCAACAAACTGTGCATATCTATCGTTTTCTGTTTAGTTTTTTATTGATTTTTCAAGCATACCGGTCATTTTTAAACACCCTGTATATTCCTCGCTGTGCAATGAATTTTGAAAATTCAATTAAAAAATACTATAATGAAAGGAGATAATTTTAACAGTGTTAACGGGAATTCGACAATGTATATTGAATTTGTGAAACCAAAATGTTTTCTTTGCTGCTAATCAGACACTTAACTCAATATTTATCAGGGCAGACGAGCAATTTATTCACTTCTGTTCTAACTTGGCCCATGTTTCCTCTAGTTCCATTTAAGTAACAATTTTTAATTTTTAGAGATTTTTTCACATAAAAATAATTTGCCAACAAAAGGAATTGAAATCATTTTTATAGGAAAATACGAATAGCAATTTATTTTAGTTCGTAGTAACAAAGAGCAAAATGTTAAAAGAGTATCAATCATACTAGATGTCCACTAGACTGCACATTAACTATAAAACATTTCCCGACATCAGTTTTTTAAGGCCGCGTTCTGCGTTTTCAGTATTGTAGATCAAAAAATCTTAAACTGCCTATGTACTTATCAAAATATATTATGACATAATGGCGTTTTCAATTAATGTTTTTTTCAATCCTCAAGTAACGAGTCTTCAGAGCCAGCGCATGTTTTTTCATCAAAAGTAGCAATTGCTAACCCATATGAAAATAAAATTCCAAAACTTGCCAAGAAAACCTTTCTCGTGAGTGATATAGTCCCCAAAATACGGAATTGCAACTCTCTATTATGTATTTTTTTGCATAAGCGTAACACTTTAATCGACCTCTTTACCTCCAATGGCAAGGAATGGACTACATTTTGCACTGCTTCAGCAGCATCGATCAGTGAAGAGATGAAACACTGTAGTGTTATTAACCGAAGAAAATGAGCCACGACAAGCATTTTTCTTACAGTACTCAACTCTCCCGATCTAAATACAACCTTGATGAAATTTGAAAGCGCTTCAAAAAAGGTTGTGATAAGAACTAAACACAATGGAATTTCGAGTTCATCTCTAGCAGTGAAAAATGTGTTCTCTATTTTATTATACATAATCAGTAAATAACCATGGCTTAGCTTCTGTGTTTGAATGAGCCTATTATTACTAACAAGTAATGCATAGTTTTCTAAAGTAAATGCGAAAACAACGCATACACAGCAAATAAGCATAACAAACACGTCTTGTATGTCATTCAGTAGGTGATACTCCATGATCACCGATATAACTTTGGCAATTGTAAAATTTTCAGATATGCATAACACGACTCTGACTGTGTAAAAAAAAGTAACAATGATTAGTATTTTTCTCTTTAGCTTCATCTTTTTCGACGGTGCAAAAGTGTGACACATTTTCGAGATGTTTTTGATTAGCTTTTTCATTTCTTGCATGCGGGCACATATAAGAATGCGAAGTGGTGACAATGACAACATGTATATATACTTTGTAAATGAATCTTCCGGATCACTATTAGGAGAATGAAAATATTGAGCAATTCCTGATAGACATAAAATTGCAAAAAAAGCTAGCTCATAAATGTAAAACAAATATAAAATGGGACTTAATTTATTCATTTTGGTCCATATGTAGTTAATAACACCATGCAAGTTGAGAGTGAGAAAAACAGGGAGAAACTCAACTGGAATTCTGTGGTTCATGACTAAATTTACATAGTCCTTTTCGTCTCGAACTTCTTTCTTTTGTCTTAAAACCGCGATTCTTTGCACATCTTCTCACCAATATTACCTTACATTTAATATTCTGCTGAAGTTGACAGCGTATCGTGTGTCTAATACTGAACTTAGTTAAAGCTTCAATTGTCGGTTGTCTTGACGACAAAGTTGTAAATACTAAAAATTCCTTTATTGCCTAATACAACAACCGTACACCATTTTCTCTGAGAAACAGAATTTTTTACACTGCGAAATATAATTGTTGGAAGTATTACCGATCACCAATATTTTTGTCTCTATAATTTAATACTTTTTATATCATGAAAACTATGAATTAACAATACGTGACATTTCACTGAACAAAGGAAAGGAATATTTGCAGCGATATTCAGTATGAGACAATTTAAAATCCTTTTGTTCAATTACAATGAACAGAAAAAACAAGTAAAGTTGAATCATCACGAAGCAGATGTTTAGTTAGAGCTGACAATAGAAACCACCGTATGTATATACTACGTAACTTTTAAAACTTTGGTACACAGAGCACAAAGGGTCTTTGAGCCGCAATCACGAAAATAATTGCTTAAGTTAGTGTTCCTCAAAAGGACGTAGGAAAAACCGCTGTTAAAGAAAATTTACTAAGAAATGAACGAACCAGCTTGCCCTAATAGTAATATTGATTTTCAACTTCCTAAGTGCGAACTGATTTTAACTAAGATAATCCTCGCTTTATCACGTGTATAAACTATTTTAAATTCATTTTCAATTAAAAAAAATATGCTTACTTCTCGAACATATTGATTTACATTATTCGACCTGTTTCAGTAAGAAAAAAAGTGTTGCCCTATGTTATTGTGAAGTTAGAACTTACAGCTATGCTCTTTTAATAGCAAAGATGTAACGGTTTTAACCCATTATGCCCCGCCGGAATCCATAAGTACTGCTTACATACATTTAGCATTATGAATCATAAATGGTTGGAATCATGCTGGTATTTGAAAGTACCAGTCCCGACAGATGGTAATTGCGATTGGAAATATTTTTCTTAGGGGCCCTATGATGTAGAGGGCTTTTGCCCTACTGGTTGTTAAAATGTTTTTCTCTGTTACTTGATGTATTTTCAACTAAAAAAGCAAAAAATATATAAAAATGCATCGCCAAGTTAATTCGGGGCAAAAAGGGTAAAATAAAATGATTGTCGCACGTGTTTTGTTTAATGTAGATAATACCGCTTCATTCAATAATGTGTCTATAAACATTTTTCTGAAAGCAAAGAGTCTTTGCAAAATGTTTTATTCAACAAAACAATACTTATAACAACTTAAAAATCTTTATTTGTACTGAATACTTGAAAAATGTTTGACAAAGCTTCCTTATGAGAATTGGCATGAGGCACTTAGCATTTGTAAACATTACCGGTTAACAAACGAAGATCGCTCTTTGAAACTTCATGTTAGGTAAATATTTAAATTAAATTAAAACTGCGTTGAATAATTTATCTGTTATAGTTAAACACTAATCTGATTATAAAGTGACTCTTCTCTAATTAATGCTCCTGAAATGAATTGAAGTAAAAATTTATTACGTGACAAATTTAATGATGGAAGTGCGTTATTTCCCTACAATCTTGGTGCTGGGAGGCATCGTTCCATGTCATGCATAAAATGAAGTATCTGGTGCAAGTTTTGGCTGCAGACAAAATGTTACATTCAAGTGACAAATGAAACTACCCAAATCGGAAAGCTTGCAAAGTTTCGTGATTGTGTCTTACGCGTTTAAACGATGTTCTTTAAAACTTCAGGTAGAACCAAGTTCATTTATGCAGCTGCAGTCGATTTGAACTTTACTCTGATGTAAACTTAAAAAGCAGATAGTTTCGTATCTGTATGTATACATTTTTACGAAATATTTACTCAGAAATACATGGTGTTAATAAAGTCTTACAATCTCTCTCTCTCTCTTTGATAGAGAAAATGCATGGGAGGAAGAATCAAATCTTTATTTTTTTTTTCTAATTTACGCATAAAGTGTTACTAAATATAAATTGCACAGCAGAGCTACAAAATCTTTTGCTTGAATTTTTACTTCATAAACATGTCTTGAAGCAAAAATGTATTAGTGAAAACTGCTAATTTTACTTAATTATTTATTGCAAGAAAATAGATGTTTTTAAAAGCTATTCCCAAATGTATCATTGCTGGTACAAGGTGGTAGTGTAAGAGATTTCAAGTGTGATATAAGTTTGCTACTTACACTTTTTAATTGAAGTGTGTACTTATGAAATTATTTTTATTCTGTTATATTATTATTATTATTATTATTATTATTATTATTATTATTATTATTATTATTATTATTATTATTATTATTATTATTATTATTATTTTTATTTTACTTTCGAAATTTTATGTTAAGGAAATATTTGTTGAAATCCAATTTTGTAGTTTAATTGCCATGCGTTAACGCGCTTGCATATTTATATTGAAACACCACGGGGTTTTTTTCAGCCGTTCTACTTAAATACTTAGTGTAGGAAATATGCAAACACATGACTAAAACTTTTCAAAAATGTATTACTATCAGGCAATTTAATTTTACGTAAATTGTCCTCAGTGAGATTAACATGTTCGACTTCTTTCCCCTGTACCGTTGCTGAATTAAAAAAAATATATGCATTATAGTCTAACTTTTTTTTTTTTTTTTTGATACGACGATACCAGGATTTTGAGAAATGAAAAAATAAGAGCTTTCTATCTCTTTTGCTCATTTTTACCTAAGAATATGGCCGTTCATTTGTTGAAGATTCTATTTTGTATGACTGTTTATCAATCTGTGAGATTCTGTTATTCATGCGTTTCGGTTAAAACCATTAGTATAATAGTTATCGGTCAGGACTAACAGTCGGTTAACGCTGTTTAGAGAAAGCCGACGTTAAGAGATGGCAGTTCAGGTATTTTTCATATATCATGATAACGCAACTGATTTGATTTTTTTCTTCTTTCTTTTGACGCTTTTTTTATACTATTTCTTGTGAACTTGCAGCACGGAAACATACTGAAAATGATATAACATGCCGGTTTATCTTTAAATAAACCACAACTTTTTGTGTGTGTAATACTTAAACTTAGAATGTATCTTCTCGTCTCAACTGACGCAACCTGAAGTTCGCAATTTATATCTCAGAATGAAAATCGTTACATAGAAGTTAGAGAAGAAAACAAAGAAAAACATCGCAATTTCTCTCTCTAGATTAAGGCAAGTAGACAATTCATAACGACACAAGAAATCTTGCGAATAACTTTGAGTGGTTCCTATTAATTGCCAATAAGAAATTCCTTGTGTTTGTTGGAGTAGTTGACGAGCTGAAAATATTAATTTTTTAACATGTATATAAAAACAAATGAGCTAAAACTAAGAGTATGAAATTTTTTTATGAAGAACTATAACACTAATAGTTACGTTGACACCGAAAAATTTCAAAAATCTAACTTTTACGTGCAAATATCTGAGTCGGAAACTTAACAAAAGTCTTCAAATTGTGAGTATTTTGATTCTGACACAGATACCGCAAGATTCCAAAGCTTACAAACCTGAATTATTTCAGTTGATGTTTGGGTACTTTATCTTCCAAAGACTATTCTTAACTTATTGATTGTAGCTGGTTTTGAAGCTTTGTGTGAAGTAAACATTGTGCTTGGTGCCATGCCCCACTTTCCATCAAAAATAACGATAAAATGTGCGTAGGGGTCATTTTCAAAATTTGCTTACATTTGCTGTCCGGAGGTTAAAAAGACGATTTTGAAGCATAACTTATATTTTAAATTCAATGCAAACAATTATTTTCTGCAAGAAATACCCCCCAAAAAAGTTCTATCACTAAAAAAATTATTGAAATTTATGTATTTATTTTTATATAACTCTTTAAAAATGAGAATCAAGGCAAAAACGCTTGTCCATTTCCAATTTTCGCAAGTTCAACTATTTTTTTATATACTTAATTGTATAAAAAAGTATATACAACAAATTATTTTTATATATTGACTATTAGTATATGATATTCATAATACATATTGACAATAGTATTTTTTTTCATTAGGAAATGTATGAATATATTTTGTCCGGCAGTTCTTGTCAAGTCCGTTACCCTAAGATTATTTGAGTTAAAAAAGGTATTTATTGCAGTCAAAAGATGGTAACACGTATTCAGTTAACTTAACAAACTAGTGACGTAACTATTTTGTACCATTTTGTTTTCCTGAGTCGAGAAGTATTGCTGTGGCGTTTCGCACAAGATTTCTTCCAGGTGCGTATTTTTATTCTTTGTCAAGTCTGTTACCAAAGATTTTAGTATTAATTTTGACTTTTTCTCAACTTTTACCCCGAAATATTGTTCATTATACAACTTTAAGAAAATGCATATTGTTGTTCAATTTTTAAATTCGACAACCTAGCCATAATGGTCCGTTGAAATGACAAGTCCGTTACCAAATGTCAAGTCCGTTACCATACAGTTTATGATCAATATTTTAATGATCACAAACATCGTTTTAAGTTTCAGGGACACAAGTAATTTCAAATAAAGTTGATTCTAGGCGCTATGGTATAGTTTAAGAGTAAGATTTCATATCGATTTTGAATGTTAATGGACGACAATTTTCCTTGCAACTTAAAGTTTTTCAACAGCATTTAAATACTTAATTATACATCAAAGTGTACAACCAATTACTTTTTCACTCACCTAAAACATGTGACAAAACATCTGTTAGTGATTCTAAAAGAAAATAACAAATTAAAAAAAAAAAATACTTAAAAATTCTGAAATGTAAGCATATGGTGAAAATGACCCGTATCGAAGTGGTTAAGAAGTTTCAGAAAAAAAAAAAAACGATCAGTATTCAAAGCCACAACGGCCGACGATTCGAACAATTTCGTTAAACAGCAATTTCCACCATTTGTTCACTTAATTTTGACCTTTGAAGCTTCTCTGTATCATCATAATTGTTAGTGTTGTAGTCATTTAACTAGAGCATGTATTGTATTGAGATACTCTGTGGCTTCAGAAATATCCTACATCATCATTCAAGGGCAGTTTTACCTTGAGTTTCATCCCGCGCTGAGTATATCATTTTAAACAGCGATTCTTTATCTGTGTGTAGTACGCCCTAGGGTATATGGTGTCGCGATAATTCTAAAAGCGGCATTTGAATATCAGCGAGTTCAAATTGATATTAAAACAAAATAATACTATTTGAAGAAAGCTGTAGGAATCCATTATTTTGTTTAATTTTTTTTTTTTTCCAGTTTTGTGCACATTTCTAGTTACAGCCGTATTGTAGCTTTAACGACAGAATACCCAGAATTAATTGCTATTTCTGCTGTTGAAGTTAAAAATCAATGTAAATAAAGCACAAATTATAAAGAAAATACTGCATGTATCTATTTCAAGGCTACAAGGAGCTTATTCATCAGTTTAGTCATTTGCAGTCTTGAAAAAACTCTATGCCGTATTTTCTTTGTAATTTGTGCTTTATTTACGTTGGTTTTTAACTTAACTCATTTTAGCACAAAGCTTATTTGATCAAAACGTTTTTTTTATTTCTGCTGCTGTTGTTTTATCAGAGAATGAGATGAAAATTACGCTGGTCAACTGGGGTTGCAAGCACTAATAGAAACAAATTGCTGTTTTTTATTTATCTTTTTTTATTATTCAAAAGTTTTTATTATCAACCTTGCTAATATGTATAAAAATCATATAATTGTGTAGCACAAATTAATTTTGGCGTTCTACTAAATGCACGTTGTCACAAATTAATGCCGAGAGCATATTTGTTTTCCATTGTTTGGAGCATCAGCTTGGATTCTGGCTGCGAGAAAATAAATGATTCTTGCTAAAACCCTAAATCTGAAGTGTCGCTTTTGAAATCGCTGTTATTCTTCAAATCTTTGAAACTTTTCATTCCGGAGATAAAAAACGTAATAAATGCGAGCAGAGCGAAGTATTTTGATGACACTTGTGACAGATGGATGGATTCAGATGTATGCCTCTTTCCCTTCACGAACGCATGCTGTCTAAAAGTTCGGAAAGAAAGATGCAAAAACATCCCTATTCTACATTTTGTATGTATGGCAATGATTTTCGTTTTTTACTTTTCCGCGGAAACCATTTTAAACAAATAGGTTATAGTAGCACCTATAGTTATAGTGTTTGTTATTATAATGCTAAAGATTTAGTAAACAATTCGTATTTTTATGTACTGAATTTGTTGAAATCTTGATAAATTTGGAATTTATTGCATTAATTAACGTTGAAAATATTTTGCCGTTATAATAACTGAAGGGCTTGGAGGATGCAGGGGCTAAGCATCATTTTACAAAATAAACACTCTGTACAATGGTAAGCAATAGATACAGGTAAGCAAATAAAACTTGGTACACCAAACAGTAGATGTTCAATAGACCAATTTTATACGCACATTAATGACAAAACTAGAAAACAAAAAAGCTGCAACAGCTACAACAATAAAACTTTGAACTTTAATTACTCACAATTTCTGTTTTGCTATTTAACTCCCTAATCTCCCAAGCCCTTCAATTACTTGTACTCGATTTCTTCCAGTTTTGCTCCATTTAGCTTATGGTTTGGCTAGAAACTGAAACTAATATTTGACTGAGAATTTGGCGAAATTTGACAAATGTCACTTAACTAGGTAACATTAAGTTACATTTCGACTCTAATATCTATATACTGAACTGAACTCAGAAATTTATGCGAAAATAATGTTCTAAGTTCTTCTCAAGGGTACATTACTAGCAATTGCGTCGATATTAGACAGTTAGTTCTTAACTGAGAGTAGAGTGGTGTGGTGGTTGATTCTTTAGTCTCTCCTTTCTTCATTTCGACTCACTTTTCCACACTGATTTTTATTATTCATTATAAGTGCAGTTTTTTACAAAGAAATGAACTCCATTTCTACTCTGAAATTAAACTTTTATTAGTAGAACTAGCATTTGTATGGAAGACCTTGGTTAGCAAATAAAGATTGTTTTGGGGAACTTTAATTTTAATTCTATTGATTTTACTTCAGTGTCTGTAATCTAACATATTACTGTGAGCCTTTATGTGTAAAATATATATATTTATTTTTCACAAGATATTAAATACTAAGGTTGAATTAAATATAATATAACGTCACAACTTTGTATCAACTAATCCCAGTAGTAGGATCAGTTGATACGATACGAAGTATGGGTTAATACGTGAAAGGAGAAAAGTAAAACCACTTTAAAATATGCTTGTAACTATTGTTTCATTTTTATAATGCAATAGCTTTAATTCTTAAAAAAATACAATTGATTACTTTGTAAAATAATTAAGATTCATTATTTTGCAAAAACAATAATAATAAAAGCAGATGTAATCCAAAATTACGTTATGAATCTTATACTGGTGATTAAAATTAAACCAAAAGCACTCAAAGACTTATTGTTCTAGTTCTATTGAATGGATTCGAATTCAATTTTTAACCTTTGTTATGTCGATCTCGTGAATGGGGTTTCAACACAAAAAGTAGAATTAAATTTTTCTAATAGATGGCGCTGCACTACTAAACACAAAAACCGTATGCAAATACAATGTCCGCCCCGCGTAGACAACGAGTATGGTTCAAAAAACCGCTTGTCCGTTGGGAACGTTTCTCTGAACAAGAAAGACCTCCTCATTAATAAAAAAACATTTTTTTTTAATCAGTGAGGAAGCACTGCTTTAACTGCATTTCTTGCTTATTGAAAGATCAGAAACTAAAAATGCGGTGGCAGATTTTTCAGCAATTTGTTGACTGACAATGTGTGCCCATTCTGTGATCTCATAATATTGTAAACAAATAAAACATTTAATTTTATTTTAATTGCGAACAGTTGTCGTTTCTATTTCCGTTGTTGTAGCTCAACTCGATGGCGAAATTTCGAGTCACGTTTTTTTTTTTTCTTTTTTGACAGTTATCTCGTCCACATTTTCACAGTAATCTAGATAATCTATGTTCAAGCTCTCAATTTGAATTCATTCAGTGGAATCGGAGCTATGAACCTCTAAATAGTCTGTTTTATTTTAACCACTCTGTGGTTTTGACAAACAAAACATTAAATTACATAAAGACTTGATCGACTTCATGTCATTTAACCCGAATGACAATTTGGAAACATGTAAAACATAGTATTTTTAGCACACTTTATACCTGTCAAGTTGTTACATTGCATGCTCTTCACTCAATATATTCAAACATACTTTCAGTCTGGGTATGTAGTATATGTATCAGCTGGCCCTTTGTTGAATAAAACTATTGACCCCATACAAGGGTCAATCTGAATATTTGGTCATAAAAATTTGGGCAAAAAAAAAGTCTTAAAATTTTTGTCTAACTATATTCGAAACAAGAAAAGAACTAAGTCTACAAAAATCATTTATAACGGTCTCCAAAATCGCTGTACAGGGTCCTGAACGGGCCTTCGTCTCTGGTTGCTGTACATTTACTCAATACATAATAAAATAAGAGAATAATTTAAAATAAATGCCTCTCATTTTTGAAAAATATTTCTATACAGTCATATTGTGATTTACTAGGTTAACACAAATGTGTACTGTAGTATTTAAACCCAGTGACTTAATTGTTGGGCAGAACCATGCAAATCATTTAGATAATATTTATAAAAATTTGGATCAGAAGTTTGCTTGGGAAAATAAGTCATTCAAAACTAACATTTCTTAGCCGAACCAATGACCTTCGTGTTACTCTCGCTATTCTTTAACCAACTGAGCCAATTATACCCCCCTTGCAGGGTACAATACATTAAACCGATGCTTAATAATAATAATAAATAATAATTATTAAAAAAACCCAGAAAAAATCAATTTTCCCGAGAAATCAATACAATCTGAGTTAAATGATCATTTTTCGACGAAAGCAGTGAAAAATCTAGAAAATGGTGCTTTAATCATGTTTAATGCATTATAGGCTAACTTATGACTTTCTCACAAAAAAGTAAATAAATAAATGACTAAATACAATAATAAATGAAATAAATAAGTACATTTTTTTTAAATTATAGATACAGTACGTTTCTCTCGCTCCTTTTCCTTTCTTTTTTTTAACATTTAAGGTATATAATAAAACTAGTAAAATTACGCAATATTTATGTCACCCACCTAAACGCATTGTGCTGTGTTATGGTTTTCCTTCTTCTTTCTGTTTAAAGAACCCTCAACCGCAACAAGGAAGACGGTGATTTTCCAATTTTCTGATTCCCTACCATGTAGCTCGTTATTACAGGCTGGTTCTTCAGGAGCTGATAAATAAAAATGGCGCTAGCTCTGATTGCGGAAAATGAGCTCTTCAGTTCACGCCTCTGTCGGAGCGAAAGAAATGTATAGATGTCTCTATCTGACAAAACTATGCCTGGCTGATTGATAAATCGAAAAGAAAGAAAACACATGTTTACCGACACACAGACTCAATGGACACGTTCCGTGGATTCCGTGTAAATCAGAAATAGTCGAATACAGATTGATGTATCGAATTGAGACTTCCTCTTGGTGGGAGATTGGATAAAAATGAAGAATAGAAACAAGAATTTGTTTCTCCTTCAAAAGAAGAATCTGAATAGCACGCCGCGTGGAATTGTGTGTGATGGAGAATAATGTATTTTCCACGAAACACGACCCAGAACTGTTAGCAGCGAATTGTTTCATATCGGCGTTGGAATAATATTTCACTGGAATACCATCTGGTTTGTGTTTGTGACAGTCTTCCCCTTGTGGCATATCTTCCGGCGCAGCAGGGATCTTGGAGAGCATCTGACCATGGGAGGAGAACACGGTAATTTGAGAGGACGAAGATTTATCGCTTTTCCCGAATAAGCAATGAGGATCCCGGTTTTTATCAATTTAACCTTCTTCGCGCTTTTAAAGTGGGAGCGATGATAAATAGTCCACGCGCGGTGTTGAGATAGAAGTAGTTAATGAAGAAGATCAGCGATTAATTTGTCTCACCTTTGAGTTATGAAAGGAAGTCATACACTGTAAAAAATGAATGTTGTTTTTACAGTATAATACAGCTAATTTTATAGTGATAACTGTAAAGAATTGTTGTTATTTTACAGTAATAAACTATAAAATATACTTTAACAGTACTAAACTAAAATTGCTAATTATACAATAATAAACTGCAAAAATTGCTAATTTTACAGTTTATTACAGTGCATTTTACAGTTTTAAATTGGAACTTCTGCTTCCAGTATTACACTGTTGTTTTTACCGTAAATTACAGCTAAATTTTACGGCTGTGCGCTGCTGGACTCAAGCTTCACTTTTGCACTTGTTAACATACTCGGCTCCCAACATATTCATTTCTGGCCGAAATATGTATTTTCATTGAAGTAAAAATCTGACTAGATAAAGCAATTTAAATATCAATAAGCAGAAAGATAATATTTACTTTTGTTTTGTGAATAAGAGTTACATTTTAAGTTAATATTTTGCTCATTCTGAAAATGTATGTATTGTGTATAAAAAAATTATCTTACATCGTGTTTTTTTTTGTGGTGCTATGGAAAATGAGCAAATATTGATAGAACTTTGGAATATATATTTAAAAAAAAAAATTAATACGTCTGCGAAGGAATGTTCACAATGAAATGAATATCCGTGAGCTATAACATATATTTTTTTAAAGACACTCTTTAATACTATGAGACTTTTCTAGCTATGGAGACTTTATTTGATTAATTTCTTTTAATTCAGTTAGTATTTTTTCACCAATTCAAATTTTTGCCCAGCTCAAATTGCTTTTTTCAAAGATGAAAAAGAAAAAAAAGAGTAAAGAAAAACATTTGATAATATCCATTTCCACTTCCTTGATAATGTAAAATATCAAATCAATTATAAAATCCTTAACCTTCTCAGACATTTCTAAATATTGAGTGGAGAATAAATATCAAAGAATTCCTAGTACCAGAGTTGCGTCACGGCAATCATTCTTTAGAGTTAAAGCATTGTTAAGACAAGCTCCCAATATGGGGCCATTACTGAACCACTATGAGAGATAATGTAAGATCACCTGTTGAGAGGAAAACTGACAACATTTTATGTCATTCTTCTGTCAAAACTATTTAGGTGCACTTGACGAGACGGGTCTATTATAATGTTAGATTTTCATGCTGCGTTGCATGTAGCGAAGCTCTTTCAATTCTTCCATGTTTTTTAATAAATAGAAATTGGGAATGAGATACTGGCGTTATATATAGTAAAGAAAAAAAAATATGAAAGTAGATGAGCGCCAATAGTAGCCATTATTAAACTTTGACGATTTTTCACAATTTCGTATCTGAGAGATAAATGCTAATATTTCATTTAAATTGGTTGTTTATTTTTATAGTTTCATATTACCTTTAGTCTTTTTTATGTCAAAAATAAATACCTGATTAAAAATATAAACAATTTCATTTACTTTATTTTCAAGAAACCTTTAGACACGATCATTTTATATTGTTCAATGTATTTCATGGCAGATTCTTAGTCTGTTTTAAAATGAAAGTGATACAAATAGATTTTACTAATCAAGCTTTGCCTAAATAAAACCTAATTTTGATATTTAATGTTTTGAAAAAAATATATTTTATTATACTGTATCTAAGAAAAATTCGGGACCTTTTGTGTTAGTATAGATCTCTGGAAGATTAATGGAATTATATTCGCACTATAATTCCTATAATAATTATGAGTAATAATGGCCACAAATTAATAATTCTTAGTTATTGTTATATGTACCCATATCAAATACACTTACTTTTAATAGCCTGGCTCTATTTGAAAAAGAGGAGACATCTTGATTAAGAAAAATGCACCATGGTAGCCTTTCTGCTTTGTCCGATGTTGTTTTATTTTTCTAGAACTGACAAGGAAGGGGAATAAATAAATAAAAAAAAAACATCAATGCAAACCGATGCGTCAAATAAACGAATCCAAAGGAAAACAAAATAAAACAAAGCAAAAACTCCCCGCATTCCTCATGTATCTTATCACCATCACCCCTATTTTTACAAAATCAGGTGAGACCTGAGGCATGTGCAAATGCGTCCGAAGTCGCTTTAAAAAATATCAAACCGTGCTGTCTATTTGCGTATTGTGCGCCTGGCAGCCACGAACGCTACCATTTGAAAAAGGGGAGATAGGTTTAGGATGCGCACTTCCCGATGCCTTCAGCTTTTTTCGCTAGCTACTTCCTCGTTGCATTTCTCCCCATTTCGACACAGTCAGAAGAGACTTGGCGCGTGCGCAGATGAGGTGGAGGTCGCACGAAAAAATTTTAGACAGTAGAATGGATTTGTAAACCTGGTATTGATAGTACAAGAGAGAAATGGAAATTACTGTTTCACTGACCATAACTAGTAACCCTAGTTTGTTTTTCTTGTATATTCCACTGTAAACGAAACAATGCAATCCCTAAAATACACTTAAACTTCCACTTTTAGCAGAGTAAAAATATTCTGAAACCGTATAAAATAAACTAGGGGTAGAAATAATGTTTTGTGTCGTATTAATTACGTGTTCCTTTGAAAAAACAGTGAGATCTCGTATTGGAATCATACTGAATAGAACTGGTATTTGCAGTCAATAACAAAAATCTTTCGTAATAAAGTAATATTTTTGGAAGCAGGAGCTTAAACCAGTGAAAAATATCTTTCCATAACTTAAATCATTTTTTACGCTAGATGCCTTGACTCTTATGTAAAAAAAGCTACATTCAACGTTTATTCTTAAATTCTACGTTTGTTTTAAAAATAGTTATGAAACAGAATAACGAAATATCCAGAATATCATTAAATAGATATCATTAAAGAAATACTACCGTATTCAAATACAATAAAGAATGTTAAATATTTGATTGTATTTTCGAATTTACTTTAGTCACGAGACATGAAATCTAATAATATTATAATAAAATGTGTTCTCATTTGATATGCATTTTTTAATGGAAGATTATTTTTTGAATGCAGCATTCTTTTATTTATTAAAATACTAAAAAAAAATATATGAAACATTTTTTTACAGTTGCAGGCTGATGTTTGTTACGCTTTTTTTCTACTTTTTAATCTGAAGAATTATTTTAATGCTCAAATCTGATTTAAAAGGATGTTTCTTTAAAAACACCACTAAAAATTGCCTTTGTCTGCATCAACTTTGAAGGAAATTTAAAGAGATGTGTACAATAAATATTTCATGAGTTGTTTTGTTTCTCAGTATTTCGAAACGAAAAAAAAGTTTTTGAAAGAAGTAAGAGAAAATATAGTTACTAATAGATGCTTTCAGTAGGAATCAGAATTCAAATAGTATTCGTTTTTGTGCCCAAGTTTTCCGTATTTATACAGATAACATATTTTTAAAATATATATTTAACATTTAATTCATAGTTCTTTTTGTAGAATGTTTTCTGTTCAAATGAAAATACCTAACGTGTAAATTTCTATTTCTTTATTCTCATATAATCACAAAAACTGAAAATCAATTTCCTGAAAAACTACATTTTAATGGAAAATGCGTCTAAGTAAATACCCTGTCAACCATTGCCCCTTACATTCAATTTATTAGTAATATTTTATAAATAGATATTTCAGAGGAAAACGTAAATCATTAATTTTAATATATGTTTATTTCATTTTATGACATTATATCAGGGTGAGTTCTGGTAAGTGCGTCCACGGGGTAAGTGCGTCCACTGGGAATTATATGAACACTGTCCTGAAATGGCTTCTGCAACACATCGACTATGTTAGGTAACTGTATAATGATAATTTCAATAGGTAGAATTTAGGCCTGGATTCAATAGACGAAACATAATCAGAGACAACTTAAATGTCTTCAAAAAAACTCTAAAGTAAAGATTGAGAAGGTTTTGCTTCAGTTTGTCTCGTAGTCATACCAAGTAATTGAAGTCAAGAAATGCAAGTTCTTTCTTTTGAGTAATAGCTACTAATAACATACATGGGGTATTTTGATCAAATACTCTTAACTAAAATTTGTTTATGTGACGGTACGCACTTTCCCTTTCCTTAAAATAAGTTGGGGGTAAGTGCGTACCATTATGATGGGGCAAGTGCTTACCATTATCATGAGGCATATGAGTACTATTATGCGGAGCAAGTGCGTACCATTATGATGAGGTAAGTGTGCACCATTACGTGGAAAATCCGACTCTCGTAATTCACCTTTAATTTTGCTTATAACTCTTTTATAAGCCGATTATAAATCAGACGTCATTTCCATCAAATATTTATATTTACACTGAATGCGGCATAAGATTTCAATTTTATTGATTACCTCAGAAATATATTGGCTCTTAGATATCGGTTAGTAAATTTTCCGTTGAAAATAGCGATCATAAGCTATACTTAGTTTAAACCAGAATGACAAATGAAGCAATGACATTAAGTGAAACACTAAATAAGGAACCAACTGATTCAAAAAACGAAGGTGGAGTAATGAATAAATTATATTTAAGAAAATTAAGAACACCTTGTGAAAAACTATTTCAATGTACAAGAAAAAAAAAGTACAAGTATCATATCATGATCAATTATTTTCTTTTTTTTACTCTTTATTTCTTACTGCTGCTGATTCTAAAAAGAAAAATATTTTAAAACCGTATTTATTCAAAAAAAAAAGGAAAAAAAACCGAATTGTTCACTCAGGTCACCTAACGATCTACCATACAAATAGAATTAAAGAAAATCACAGGGGTACGCACTTACAACAAACTCTATTGAACACACTTGTCTCATCTTACATTTAAGAAGGGGTAAGTGCGAACCTTGTCTTAAACACAGACTGATTAATGTATTAAACCAAAATAAACTATGTAGACTATAAGTGATTATTACTAAATAAAAACAACTTACATTTGCTCACTTGGTCTTATTAAAAGGACAGAGGAAGAATCACAAACACAACTCTCTCAATCTTTAAATCACAGTTGTTCGCAAGACACGTGGGATATCACTGATTGCGTTTCATCCATGCAAGCAAGTGCTGATCTCTAGTATTAGGAATTATCCCAAGGCAACTACCTAACATATTTAATATGTGCCAGAAGTTTTTTCCTGCTCATATTCACATAATTTAAGGTGGACGCGCTTACCCCGCTAGGTAGGGAAAATGCGTACCTTAGAATATGTGTCATAAACCAGGTCCTAAAACCTATGCTTATGGTTTATTTGACATATTATATGCTTAAAAATCTTAGTAAAGGATCTGAAGAGAAAACTAAAAAAAAATTGTGAGTGTACAAGATTTTTCAACAGAGTAGTATCCTTGAGAAGATAAACTTTGAAAAAAAGGGTACGCACTTACCAGAACTCATCACTCACTCAGTTTTTGAAAGCTCTCATATAATTAAATCATATTTTAAATAGGAAAGTATTAGAAGGAGTTGGAAACATTTTGCTGTTTTTGCTTAACTTCCCGAATTTAGCATTAACAGGAGTGAACTAATGACATTTTCTATTAAAAAAAATGAATTGCGACACTTCGAATTCAAATTATGTGTTTCCCAATGACGAATCGCGATACGTGTGTGGCGTACGCCACAGATCACTTAACCTGACATTGCCCCCGAGCCGTCAAGTTATTTTGCCTCGGTGGATAACGTACTCTAATACCATTAGGAAGGACCCGCTGGGTCGATTTTCACTGAAGACACGAATCCGCACATCACATTTGTTACCCAGCAATTCAACAGATGGCGTAAGTTCCGCATCTTGAAATCCTGTATGGTGGAGGAGCAAAGGCTAAGGGATCGTGAGAATTCGACAGACTACCGATTTGAAATAGAGACTACACGACGTTTGGGAACCAAAAAGGAAACATATAACAAATTTAATCGAAAAAAAAGGGAAGAAGAGTCCCTAGTAATTTTTCTTTCTATTCAGAGTAACAACAGTAGTAACAACTGCACAGTAAGCTGAAACGTTTATATGTAAGATCTAAACGACCTTTATTAGGCATGAAAATGATTTTCACTCAAAAGTATAATTTGCTGTTGCATTATCTATAATTTAGATGCATTTTGTTTCTTAATCCTTCAAATTTACTGATGTTTTTTGCTTCAGAGATGCCAGTTACATTAGCCTTGAGGCCGGCAATATTTGGTCCAGTATGTTTGCAGCCCAAAAAGATTTGAGTGATTTCCACTTATCCACATAAGCTGTCGCTATTTGCTAGTGAAGAACATATAAAATATGCTTTTGGGTTTAGGAAACATAGAATTGTGCTTCAAATAAATACAAAATTTTTATGACATTTAAACCCGGCCGGGGACCAGACATTTGGCGAACTGTAACCATCTTTTGGCAAGAAGATCAATTATATTATTATCATGAATGTGTTCTTCATTTGACCAAGCATTAAGCCTCTTCTTGCAACATTTTGAATATACTATGCATCTGCTGCTTTCCAAGCTTCTAAGATAATCTTTGGTGACGGCTTTTAGAAAAAAAAAAAGAAAAAAAAAAAAAACACGCACATAGGTGTAGATTTCGTTGATTGAGTAGTAAAAAAACAACGAAACATATGGATTTTCGTATCATAAAGAGCAGTTCTGGATTTTTTGCGCTTTGCCTTAGTAAAGTTTACGTCGAAACTATTTAAAAGTAAGTTAGGTTGCGGTAGTCATTCGCTGGCAAAACAAGGTTTTTCGGGAAGCGTCATTAATTGTTCAAAACAAGAAATATTTTTTAAACAAAAACTTCTAATAATTAACAAGCTGTAGATGTCTTGGGGGGGGGGGGGTCTGATAATCCCATTTATTGCTACAGAGTATCAACAACGCTGAAGTGAACAATAATTGCAAAAAATCTATTAAATGATACACAACTGGAACTGAAATGTCAGTGAGCCACATGACTATTTATTTTTTGCTGTACTTCTGAATATGTAAGCAGTGTTTGTTGTATGGCATCAAAGTGTTATATTTAGCAATAACCTCTTATACTGTACAAAATAGATGTTGTTTTTACAGTAAAATACAGCTAATTGTATAGTAAAAAACTGTAAAAATTGCTAATTTGACGGTAATAAACTCTAAAATTGCTGATTTATGATGCATTTTACAGTTTTAAACTGGAACCACTGTTACCAGTATTATACTGTTAATCTTACAGTATAATACAGCTAATTTTGTGGGAATAAACTAAAATTGTGGTGAATAAACTATAAAATTTCTGCTTTACAGTAATAAATTGTAAAATTAGCTATATTACAGTTTATTACTGTGCATTTTACAGTTTTAAACTGGAACCTCTTTGCCCGTATTATACTGTAAAAACAACGTTTTTTTGCAGCGAATGTTTACCAAAGAAAGAGTTAAAGTATGATAAATATTAACATTCAATTTGATTTTTTCACAAAATATTTGACGCTGTAAATTATGTAACCACCAACTATGCACCAACAGCTAAAAGAAAGTTATATCTAACTACCTTTTTTTCTTGAAGAATATGATACAAGTAACTTTTTTTAAAAAATAGTGTAAAATTTTTATATACATAAGCTTTGGAGTTTTGGACTGGATATGGATAATTAAAGCGAAATACTGAATAAACTTATCAGCACATAAAATTGCCCTACTACTCTAAATGGTAATTATCAATCTAGGCCATTTTCTGAAGCCAGTTATATCTTCTCTGAATAAAAGATAAAAATTCAACTTCTAGTAAAATTTTAAGGCCATAATATCTTAGGGATAGCTTTTGTCAATAAAATTCTGAGCGAATAATTTTGTAGCTTTAATGAGACATGGCTGGATAAACAGCTCGATAATCTTTGGAATTCTGGTAAAGCATAAATGAATCGCTTGTGGAAAAGATGCAAATAAGTGCTAAGAGCTAAACTTTGTGGAAAATTAAGCGACAAAATGAATCAGAAAATTCATGGATGAGGGTAATTTTGAGTAATTATTTGGAACGATAAAGTGTATGTTTATCTTTTCAGGGTGTTCCTTAGATTCTTGGGTGTTATAAAAGTTTGGAAGTATTTTTAAGATAACTTTTAATATTAGATTCATTTTGCAATTTTTGTGTGCGGATCAGTTAACGATTGTTGTAATGCAAAATAACTTTTATTATAATATTTTTTCCTTTCTACAAACTCATAAAAATTTGATAGAAAAATAAGTCGACAAGCCTTCTTAAAGATGGTGCATCTCTAATAAAGAGTACAAAACTTTAGAAATGCTCAACAAATAATTAAAAAAATCGTTATATGTTTTTTTTTGTATATGTATTATTATGTATATACTATAAAATTCAGAAAGGGGTTATTTAACATTTTGGAAACACAATAGTTAATAAAGAATACTAAAGTGTCTATGTATTTTGTATGAGTCAAGTATTTTATGTATTAAAGAAAGAGTAAAAATGTCCTTCATTATTTATAAGAGACAAACCAAAAGAAACAAATAATAGTATCACAAAATGCACTAGAGCCAATTAGAAGAATATGAAATAGGAATTATTTAATTGTGTTGTGCTATGAAAATATATTCATTAGGTCAGTTAGCTTAACAACTATACTGCAAAAAATAAACTGTTGTTTCTATACAGTATAATACTGGCAGCAGAGGTTCCAGTTTAAAACTGTAAAATTCACAGTAATAAACTGTAAAAATAGTAATTTTACAGTTAATACTGTGCATTTTACGGTCTGAAATTGAAACTTCGGCTGTCAGCATTTTATTGTAAAAACAACAGTTTATTTTTTGCAATGCAGCATAAACTTGTACTTTAAGCATAAACGATACAATTGGTCCATATTTAAATTATCAACTTAAATCTGAGCCATATTACTTCAAAGTATTTCAGGGGCATCGTTCCTTTTTTTAATCAAAAATTGAGTTAAAAAAGGGATTTCTCAATATTCTTGCTCATATCTAGTACATTTCAAATTATTTCCAAATGATCAAAAGTTACTATTTTGCTGGAAAACACTTTTCTACAAAAAATAAATAAATAAAATAAAAAAGGATGCTTCTAATAGCAGATAAAGACTAATTTAAGACCCAAATGTACCAGTTCATGAAATTAGTGACTTGGAATGTCACACCAGATCTGGAAATTCAAAAGCTTTAAAGCTGAAGAATAAACTAAATAGAAAATGTTTCTGTACTAAAGAAGGTAGTTCGAAACATGTGTACATAGATGCAAAATTTCCTATAAAACTTATATAGCGTGTCTAAAAGATACTTATATTGCATGTCGCCTGAAGGGGAAATGACACTATTTTCTTTTAAACATTTGGGGGTCGGAAACTTAGCGTGGCAGAAATGTTGGACATTTTTTTCGTCTAAATGAATCACATTTTTGTACTCAAATGGTCAGTTGCTGACTTTCGATCAATTACTGACACTTAATCCAATATTTTTTGGTGAGTATTTATACTCTTGATAACCAGCTGTATTTGCAATTGGTTACATCTGAAATAAGTATAGTTCTGAAAACAAAATTACTATGTTAGTGTGTTTTTAATTCAGTCTTCCATTCTGATGAGCATTTAAATAAGAGCATTTATTTTTTATATTTGCATAACTAATTGCGTGTAATTTAGGAGAAAAATGATCCGCAAACTGCAATTATTGTTTAACAAAACTCCGGCGAAACTGCACAAAAGCATTAAAGAAGAAGGAAAATTTCCGGGCAATAACTTGGAGTAAACTTTCGCTTGTGAGCAATATCTTTAATTCTAAACAGTCTCTGGAAGCTGACATGCCGAAACATCTAATGTAAGGAAGAAAGCATCGAAATGGCTTCTCAAATATAGTCTGGGTATTTGGATTTAATTTAGGAAAGAGACTTCGTTAATAGCAAAGAGAGTGGGGAAAGTACTTACCGAGACACTTCCCGAAAAATGGTTTCTTAAACGAAAAGTACTTGAGGAAAATGGTTCCAAACTAATGCTTTAAAACGCAATTTACCAATTACAGGAAAAGGATGGGAGCGTCCAAAAAAATATGGACCGAATTGCAGACTGAGTTTATTTTCTATTGAGCAGGAAAAGCCCCTCTCTCGGCCAGGAAATGAAAAAGTGTGGGCAATATTTTTTCACTTCTTCAGAAGTGCTTTTTACCGTAAACTATTGAGAAGCAGGTGAAACCTCAGATGACGAAGAAAAAGCGAAAGGAAATAGTATTTAGGTTTTAAATGAAACTTTTAGGAAAAAGAAGAACTTAAAACTTAATAAAAGCCTTCGGATCCTTTTTTTTCGAGGAGATTGGTTATCTCGGGATTTGGAAAAGCATTATTTTGTTTTTTTAAGCTTTAATTAAAGTGGAAATTTCGTAAATATTGTCGCCGTTTTTAACAGACAAAATAACCGACTTCAATTAAATTGATATATAGAGCGGGGACAGTTTCGTTGCATTTCCTGAATATATTTCGACAGAGTTTGCTTTCTAGTGCGTTCGAAACTTCGAATTGAAAACCTCAAAAAATTAAAAGATAATAATCTTTCGATTTCAGTATAATAATATCTATTTTTTTAAACTATGAAGTATTTTTATACGCTTTTATTTAATACTATTCGTTATTCTTATTAGTTACGGGCCCATAAATCAATGACATTTTAGAGCATTGAAATAAATAGTGTTATTAATGCTTGCATGTTTCAGAAAGACTGTCAACACCAAAATGGTGTACAGGATTACAGTAGTAAACTGTAAAATTGCTGGTTTGCAGTAATAAACTGTAAAGTTTTATAGTTTATTACCGTGCATTTTACAATTTTAAACTGGAACCTTTGCTGCCAGTATTATACTGACTTTTTGCAGTATAATACAGCTAACTTTATGGTAATAAACTGTAAAAATTACTAGTTTTACAGTAATAAACTGTAAAACAACTAGTTTTGCTTTTTATTACTATGTTTTTACAGTTTTAAACTGGAACCTGCTGCCACAGTTGTGACTGTAAAAACAACACTTTTTTTGCAGTACATGAAACAATGCATAATGAAGTAAACTCTCAATTAAACCTTGCTTACTAAAGTTGGTCGTTGCATATTGTTGCTCAATTTTCGGCATTGCATAAATGAGGCGCTTAATTAAAGCATCTCCTCTGCATTCATGATACTGCCACGCATAGTCTCCAATTACAGCTCTCTGCAGAAGCCATCAACGGAACCTTTACTCAAAGCCGTTTGCACCTGTTACTGATATGCATCTGATGGTGGTTGCTTCATTTCAATTATAATGTAAACTGTTACTCCAACCACGCATCAATAGAGGTTAATGACGCTACAGATTCGTAAGAATCACATTCTCCGGACCTGTCAAAACAGAAAAGTTCTATCAGACGTTCTAATTCATAATTGCTCAAAGTATGTCTTCAGCATGAATTTAATTCCAAGCATATGGTAAAACTTTGTAATTAAATTCGAGACAGCTTTCTTCATCCAGTATTATTTGCTGTGTTCTTCATAGTGAAATCGCAATTCAATTAATGGCATTAAAACTGTGGCCAAACTGTATTTGTGTAGCATTTCAAATAATTTAATTAAAATAACTTAATTTCATTTATTGTATAAATTGATACCCCAACAGAGTTTCCATAGAGGTTGATGACGCCACAGGTAAGAATCACATTTTCTCTACTTATCAAAAGTGATAACATTTTATAAAGCACTGTGATACATTAATTTCTCGTTTGATATCTTCAGCATATTAATTCCAAATAAATGGTACTACTTGGTAACTCAATTTGGCCAGTTTTTTTCATCCAAAATAATTTATTTGTGTTTTTCACAGCAAAGTCTCAATTTAACTATGGCCAAGTTACGTTTCTTTCTTTCTTTTTTTTTTGTCAAAACTTTTTAATTTAATTTAGAGCTTGAATTGTAACTCTGATAGAGGATATTCACGCTACAGATTCGTAAGCATCGCAGCTTCTGGACTTCATAAAGCAGAAACGTTCTTGTGATGCATTTGCTTCTTAAATAGTATCTTAAAATAAATTTACTAACTAGCACATGGTACTACGTGCTAATTAAATCCAAACCAGTTTACATCGACTTGCATAGTTCGTTCTATTTTTGACAGTAAAGAAGAACTATCTTAATGTAACTACGGACTTAAAAGTTAGGGCTAAAATTTATTTATGCCAGGCCTGTCATTTCGCTTTTTTCCAAGGGGGCGGGGGGCAAGCGTGTATACACAATGTAAAAGTTACCAAAAAATAGCAAAACCACGCCCGCTAATGCATTGATTTCCATAAGTCAGGAGGGCTAATCGACCCCCTCCTCCCCTGACCCCCCAAAATGGCGGAAGGTCTGTGAAGTACTTAAAGTTGAATCTTCAAAACTGATTAATTTGAATTTTAATGTAAACTGTCTCACATACAAAGTATCAATAAAGTTTAATGACGCTACAGTTAATTGAAATCGCATTGTCTATATTTGTTTAAACATAAATCTATCGCACTATGTGATGCAGTGATTTGATTAAATGATGTCTTCTGCATGAATTTAAGTCCAAAACATATAGTAAGATTTAGTCATTAAATTCAGGAATTCTTTAATTCTTCACTATAATTAGTTCTTCTTTTCATAATGAAAGAGAAATATATTAGTTTACTTTATGGGCGTGTAAATTATGGCCAAGTTTTATGTTAGCATTATTTAAAACCGATTTGTTAAAATTGCCTAATTTAAGTTACACTGCTAACTGTTACTCCAGCAGTTTTTTTAATAGCAGTTAAAATTCGGGGAATTCGTATAAATATCATTCTCTGTCAAAACAAAAATATTCTATCAATAGTTGTGTAGCAGTGAATACTTAAATCGTGCCTTCGTATGCGTTTCTTTTTATATTAATATAATACTTTCAAATTAATTTCTATCCAGTCCTTCTCTTCCAGCTGCGTTATATGGTACATTTCTCACAATGAAGTGGAAGTGTTTTAATTTAACTCTGCACTTAAAAAATATCAAAAAACTGTTTTTGCATTACTTAAATTTCTTTTAAGCTGATTTATTTTGTATTGTTAATTAATACCTCAACAAGTTATCAACGTTGGCTATTGATGCTACAAAATTCGTAAGAATCACATTCTCACCACTTGGCAAGACAGAAAAGATCTATCAAAAGATGTGATGCATTAATTGCTTAGATGATGTCTTCAGAATTAACTTAATCCCGAACGAATGTTAAGACTTGCTAATTAATCTCAGACCAGTTCTCCTCCTTCAGTATGATTTGTTGCATTTTTCATAGTGAGGTGGAAATATCTTAATCTAACTATGCGCCTGAAAATGATGGCTAAGCTGTATTTGTGCATTATTTAAAAGACGGCGGGGAAAGTTCAAAGATCCCAGAATTTATCTCTCAATGGAGCCGTTAATATTGCTTACTTTTATACCCTCCTGTGTAGTAATAATTTGGTTTTCTCTTTGAAATAGGATCTCGCTGTACGAAAATCTCTTCCGCCCTTACATTGTAATACATTATTTATCCTTTGAGGATGTGTTCTAATATGAAAGATCATTTGTACTTACCAACCTACGAGTCTATACTGTCTGAAATAGGCAGAAATGATTATGTTTGATTCATTTTGTCATGTGTTAGGATTTTGTTTTACTGTTTTACTATTGACTTACAGTGGAAAACATTGTATAGATATTGCCCAATCCATTTCTTCGAGTGTGGTATGTTTTTGTTCCCCGAATGTCAAACTTTGAGTATGAAGTATTTGAAAAATAATAATGCGCAGTAGCTGCTGTGGTCATGACTGTAACACGTGTAAATCATTATTTTTTGAATACAGGCATTTTTTGTGAAAGTTAATATTTAATGTTATTAGACCTAATGATTTCTAATATTCGAGTACATAAGAATTAAAAGTGAAAGTTAGAAACATAAAGTACAAATATATACATAAAAATGTCTTGAACAATATAAATATATTGTGTGTGTGTGTGTTTACGCCCATAAAATGAAAAGATACTTGCCCGCAGGCGCACGATTTTTATATTTTCTTTCTTTCCTCCTTTCATCTATAAGAGATTCAAGCTTAGGCATTGTAGCAATAACTTCAACCGTGATGCTCCCCAAAATGAAGCATCTGCTCATTACAGTGCTCTGCTTTCATCAGTCCAAGCTTCGACTGAAGTTCGCTTATCTGGCGAGCTTTCCTACAATGTGGATCAAGAATAAACCCTCGGAAACAACACCTCGAAGGGAAGGCTCCTTTCTTTTTTCTTCTTTTAATTTCTTTTCCAAGGTTCTCCTCTTTCTGGAATCTCCTCCTTGTACATAATTCACATTCGCCAGAATCCAAACACGTAAGCTTTATTTCCGAGAAATCTTCCTCATTCTCTTTGTTTTACTTGGTTTTCGTTTTCGGGGTTGAAGTAAGTGGTGTTTATATTGATGCAATCAGAAAAAATATTAATATTTTTTGCATTGCAAGGTGTTTAAAACACAGTTTAAAACTCATCTTTAAGTAGACTCTTCATATTATTTACGCCACAATTATTTTCTGTATTCGGAGTTTTCAGTCGTAGGGCTTAATTTCATTTAAAAGTATTTAGTGCAAGTAAGTTATTTCTTAAAATGTAATAAAATGTTAGAGAGAAATTGTAATTCACATTAAATTTTGACCTTATGCATTGCATGACAGTTAAAGATAAATAAAAACAAAAGAATTATGAGAAACAAAATTGTTAATAATTCTGTATAATATAAATTTATTTAAAGCGTATGAGTTTTGCATAAAAACATTTCTTCACTAAAAATTATAAACAAAAATAAGACAACCATTGCATAAAAACATTTCTTCACTAAAAAATTATAAACAAAAATAAGACAACCATTGCATAAAAACATTTCTTCACTAAAAAATTATAAACAAAAATAAGACAACGTTGTCCCGTGGTTTATTTCTGTTTGTTAGTTACCATTTTTAAGTTATTAAATGGAAGTAATAGATTTTTTAAAAATAAGTATTTTTTTATTATATGAGTGAAAAAACAATGACTTTAAGAGACATGCAAGTAAGTTATGTGGTATTTTACTTTGTTTATAAAATCCTATTAAAATCACTACTTTTCACTCTGTTTTAGTCAGTAGCCATACGAGCTTCAACGCATATAATAAGTATTATTAATAGTAAATTTTCCGGTAGATATTAACTTCTGTAAAAGTCATTGATTTCTTGATTAAATAAAATGGGATGATTGCATCTCCTCAAGCTAGCATTTAGTAAATAGATTTGTTTACAGGGAATAATACAGTTCTAATTCCTTGCCTTTAGGCTATAGACATAAAAGATACGCTGCATCATTTATAATTAGCAAAATATTAAACTGTAGTTAGCTAATATAAAACACATCACATTGTCTGGCGTATATTTAGCTCACTAATTATGGTAAAAATATTCCTATCACACAACTTTGCGCTTCTTAGTTTTTTCTTTACTCCAATTCTATTAAATGCGACTTGTATTATTTAAAGCAAATCCAGTTTCTGCCGCCCTGCAACAAACATGTTCCAACTACTTCTTCTTTTCGAGGGATAAATTCAAACTTGAATCGAAAGTTGAATCAGTGCATTTGCATGCTATAATTGAACCAAGGATTAGGCTACACGTAGCTGCAGATACAGGTCATGAAAGAGTTTAAAGGATCAAAATTATCGCATTTGGAGAAGTGAGATTGAATACATGTTCATTTAGATTTTTTTTCTTGCACAAAATTTATTTAATACGTTGCAGTAATGTTATTTTAAAGTTCAACGCAAGATATACTTATTCCTTTTTTGAAATAAAAGCTTTCACAGTAAGATCGCCGTGATTCCTTTATACCTAGAACGGCTTTAAACGTTTAAAATGACCGTTTTTGAAAAAAAAAAAAAAAAAAAAAACTCTAAATCTTACATAAAAGTGTGTTTGGGCGAGAAAGTCATTTTATTTTAGTTTAAATATGAATTATAATGTAAAAAGTTTAATTTGAAATGTTTATATGAAAGAAATAGAAAGTATATTAAAAAAATCTATCACGTATCCCCAGTTGACAAAAAACAGACGAAGTGTAACTTTACACCATTGGAAAACAAGAATCAAAAACTTCTAAAACACTGCGCAAGTGAATATTACTCTAAAATAAAATATGTCAAAAAGTCAAACACTTAAACTCACAGATTCTCGTGCCTATTTATTTAATAATTCATTATAAATATAAACAAAAGGAGCCCCCCGTCATTTTGATCATTGTTGGGTACATTTGAAATTTGCTCAGAAAAAAATAAGATAAATGTCGTATTTTTGTGGAAAATATTCATCCATCTTTCGACAAAGTCTAATCACATCAAAATGTCCACTTAAAACCACTAAAAAAATAGCAGTTTTTAAATTAAGTATTTTAAATTCATTTACGTCCAAAAAGACCGGTCTGGCCGTTCTTGTGTTAAAATAAGGCTTGAGGCTTTTTTCTAAATCAGCAATTTTATAGTGAATAGTTTTTGTGTTAGCAACAGAAATAAGAAGCTATTACAGATTTGATTTTTGTCGTAATTTCTCTTCCCCTCGTAAGCTTTCTTTCTCCTCGATCACTAATTGTCCTGATATGTCGTTAGAGAAGGGTGAGTGAATGAAAAAACATAATGCGCAAAGCAATTTTCTTCGACTTCATCGGTTCCGTTTTGTTATAATTGGCTGTTTACTGTCAATTCTTTGCGATGGAACATGAGAAAGAATTTAGTTTCTTCTCTGCCATTGTTAAGACTGTTCATGTACAATTAATTGTAATCCTTTCCGTTGAAAACATGCAATGAATATAAAATAAATTAGTATAAGTATAACATATATCAACTTTTTTTTCATTTGTCGATTTTACCCCCAGCATTTTTCTTTTTTTATTTCTATGTTGATCAGGTTTTAAAAATCCGAAATATATATATATATATATATATATATATATATATATATATATTATAAATTTCAAGGGAAGTAACGCGTTTGTTTGTAATTTACTTCACAGAAAAGTCAAATAACACTCAACGCACCGCTAACTTACAACCTGTTTACTGCGCTCCGGAAGCTGCCAGAACGCGTGTTTTATGCCGCTCAGCCTTGGAGATTTCAAAAAAGGCTTAGTAAAAAGGCTTAGCCAAGAATACAGAAAAGCTGGTAGATAAATAGATAATTTGCAATAAAAATATATTGCTGTCCTAAATTGAGATAAAAACTATCCTATCATTTAAGTTGGACCAAACTGAAACTGCGTGCAAAATTTGGTTAGAATCGGTTCAGTAGCTGAGGAGTCGATTCAGGGACGTCATTTCGAAAAATTTCAGGGGGGAGGGCAAAGGGTGCAGACACAATGTAAAATTTCCCAAAAAGTGGCAAAAACCACGCCCACTTATATGCCAATATATTGTTTTCCCAAAGTCAGGGGGGGGGGGGCAATTGACCCCCCTGCCCCCCTAAATGACAGGTCTGAGTCTATTGGCCACAAACACAGGGACACGTAATATATATATATATATATATATATATATATATATATATATATATATATATATATATATATATATAATATATATATATATATATATATATATATATATATATATATATATATATAAAAGTAGAAAACTTAAATATTTTGATTTTTTTTTGAAAGAAGTTTAATTCTGGACAAGTGAAGAAAAAAAAATCTGATCCATTGTCAAATTACTAGATCATTAATGAGTATTCAGAATTACCCCAAGTAGCATCAACTCATCGGATTTTGCTCGGCCGATCAACTAACTCCTCGTAAACTAATCCCGTAACGCACGACGACATCGTTCCGATCAGTATCCGAGCACGGTTTTCGATGAGCTACTTTTCATCGGAAAGCGATATCTTTCGGATCAACTCTCCCGATGAAAATAAGATGAGCAAAATTCCATCTGAAAATGATATCGTTCCGATAAACTTTCCCGATGAAAATAAGATGAGCAAAATTCCATCGGAAAACGATATCCTTCCGATCAAATTTCCCGATGAAAATTAACCGAGCTATGTGTTATTGGAAAACTATATACTTCCAATCAAATTTCCCGATGAAAATATGCCAAGCTACAGATTTCATCGGAAAGAGGTAGTAAAGATCAAATTTTCTGATAAAAATTTTCCCAATCTCAAATTTTTGTTAAATATGCAGTGTCGGTCTCATTATTCGTAGACTTGGTAGCGTGGTGGTAGAGCGTTGGCTTTCCGCGCCGATAACTCGGGTTCGATGCTGGAGTTGGCCAGTCGCAAATGGTTGGGGGAAGTGAAAAAGAGGTTCCAAAATTCACTGCCACGGAACTAAACTGCGCTCTTTTTTCTTTTTTTCTCTTTTTTCTTTAAATTGATCCAACTCTCATCGTATTTTGATCCAAAATTTATCGCCACGGAACTACACTGCTCGTATATTGATCCAACTCTCATCGTATTTTCATCCAAAATTGATCCTAAATTCATCGGCACGGGACTGCACTGCTCGTAAATTGCTCCAAATCTCATCGTAAACTCATCGGATTTTGCTGCTCGGATTCTGATTGGCCGATGAGACATATTGGAGAAATTCCCGATGAAAACTCATCGAAATCCGATCACCGGCCGATGAGAATTTCATCGGGTTTCGATGAATGGCCGATCATCGGCCGATGAGATTATGCTGCTAGGGACAGCGCATTCAGACATGACGATAAAAAATAAAAAATAGAAAAAAAAAAACATTACCATGGAACAAAGCTACGTAAATTCATATATTCTTTTAACTGGTATTGCTTGCATTATTTTCTATAGGACAAAAAGAACTTACTTGGAAGCAAATACTGCAAATTCTATAATTGATTTACAATAAGTAAAATTTTCAAACCAAATCTCCATAAAATCCTAATTTTAAATTTTAAGATAGAGGCGAATAAAGGGAGAAATCAGAAAATGGACGAAGAATTGTCATGTATTCAGCTCATCCACAAGTATTGACAGGCACATCCTTTCCTGTAGCTTTAGCAAAATAATTCGACTGTAATGAAACGAAGCCAAATAAACTGATAAAACATCAATACTTTCCACATTCAAAGTATACCATCTGTAAAAAAAATGATTTCTCAAAATGCACAAATTTCTAACTTTTTGCAAGTTTCGATGATTGATTTAGTTACAAGAATTTGAAATGTGTAAAAGAGTTTCAAGTTTTTTTGAAAAAAAGAAAAAAAAAAGTAGTTTTTTAAAAGTACACAGGGTCATTCCACGTCAAGTGATCCAAAATCTGAGAAAAAATTTACCTTACATTTTGGTATTTCTTTCAAATTTGGCTCATCAATTGTACCCCTTGAGGTAATTAAAAGTCTCAATTTTTAGATTTTTATCTCTATTATTTTTTCATTTATGAGACTTTGAACTGTGGAAAAAATCTCGTTTTTCCATGGATAAGGGAAGATAAAAGGGACCATAACTTGGCACCAAATATAGATAGAACGATTTGGTAAAAGTCATTTTAAAGTACGTTAGTTGCCGCTTAATCTGATATGCAACATAACTAATTTGATAAAAATTTTCTTTTTCAAAAAATGAAATTTAAATTTCAAATTTAAATTTCTCAAAAAACATATAATAAATTTTTTTCAAAAAATTTTCAAAAATTCTTGTGTATTTTATCTATGTTTGTACCAATTTTTAGATTGGAATCGCAATGGGATCATATTTTTTTTGAATTTTTGAATAAAACTGTATAGGAAAAAAATGATATGTTTTAGATTCTATTTATTAAAATACTAAGTTGTCTGGCTTGTGATGGTCTAAAAAGTAGTAAATGAACATGAATATGTTTAAAGGGAGCTGGCATGAGCTCATAGATTTGTCAGGTTCATCCCCCCTTCTCCCCTTCCCTTCTCAACCACTCTATTTTTTTCAAAACTGTTCAAAATGTTTTTTAAAAAAAAACCTCTTTGATACACAGTGAATAGTAAACTTTTTTAAAGTTGGTAAATGGGTTCCCTTATAACTAGACGAAGTATCCCCCTCCCCACCCAAATATACCATTCACACTATACTAATATGACGTCCAACCTCGGGATTGAATTGAGGATTATTTTTACCCTAAGTATATATATTGTTTGTCAGACGAAGTGTTTCTTTTTCGATCCGAACTTCAAAATGTACATCCATTCAATATCTGAAATTTAACTTTATGATTCATTTCATCTCCTACTCCAGCACCAATCTTCAATTTTGAAGAGAGGAAATAAATCGGTCGCCCAAGATCATAGCAAAAAGCAAAATAGCACTATTTCTCCTTGTTCTCATTGTTTTTGCTATTCTTTTCGCACAAAACTGAAAAGAAATCAAAGTATCAGGTTATATGTCTGTGTCCCCATAACTATCTTCCCACATTATCTTGTGTGCAGCTGTTATTTAATTTTTTTAATTATTTGTGTTCTTTTTCATTTTGTTGTAAAGGAAAGTAATGCAGCAAGATATATCTATATACATTAAACAAACACTGCTTTTTTGATCATAACCTCTCATGTTGTTTAACTTCTGTACAGATTGCTCCTCCCCTTTTCCTGCCTTTCCGCTCCAAACTTTTATTTTTTTATCATCCCCCTAACCCCATTTCAAAGCCTTAGTCTCTACTGATGTCTGGTAGTGTTTCAGTTTGTTCTGTTTGTTACTCTTTCCTATTAGCTCATGAGCTTTGTCCAATAAGAGAAAGGGAAGGCAGTGATGGGGACTGACATATAACCTGATACTTTGATTTCTTTTCAGTTTTGTGTGAAAATAATGGGAAAACATTACAATGAGAACAAGGGGAAACAGTGCTATTTTGCTGTTTGCTATGATCTTGGGGCGAACCGTTTCTTTTCTTCCTCCAAAATTGAAGATTGGTGCTGGGGGAGGGGATGAAATGAATCATAAGTTTAAATTTAGATATTGAATGGAAGTACACTTTGTGAAGGTCGGATTGAAAAAAGAAACACTTAGTCTGTGTGAAAAACAATATATACCTAGGGGGAAAATAATCCTCAAATCAATCCCCAGGTGAGACGTCATATTAGTGTAGCGTTAATGGTATATTTGTGTGGGGGAAGGGTTTTACTTTGCCCTGTTATAAGGAAACCCATTTACCAACTTTAAATAAGTTTACTATTCATTTTGTATCAAAGAGTTTTTTTAACATTTTGAACAGTTTTGAATTAAAAAAGAGTAGTTGTGCGGGGGAGGAAGGGGTGAGGGGGTGAACCTGACAATTCTATAAGCTCATGCCAGCTCACTTTAAACATATTCATGCTTGTTTACTACTTTTTAGACCATCACAAGCAAGATAACTTAGTATTTAAATAAATAGAATCTAAAAAATATCATTTTTTTCCTATACAGTTTTATTCAAAAATTCAAAAAAATATGATCCCATTGAGATCCCAATCTAAAAATTGGTACAAACATAGATAAAATACACAAGAATTTTTGAAAATTTTTTGAAAAAAATTCATTATATGTTTTTCGAGAAATTTAAATTTGAAATTTAAATTTCATTTTTTGAAAAAGAAAATTTTTATCAAATTAGTCATGTTGCATATCAGATTAAGCGGCAACTAACGTACTTTAAAATGCCATTTACCAAATCGTTCTATCTATATTTGGTGCCGAGTTATGGTCCCTTTTACGTTCCCTTATCCATGGAAAAACGAGGGTTTTTCCAAAGTTCAACGTCTCATAAATGAAGAAATAATAGAGATAAAAATCTAAAAACTGAGACTTTTGATTACCTCAAGGGGTACAATTGATGAGCCAAATTTGAAAGAAATACAAAAATGTAAGGTAAAAAACGTTGGATCACTTGACATGGAATGACCCCACTGTAAAAAATGAATATTGTTTTTACAGTATAATGCAGCTAATTTTAAACTAATAAACTGTAAAAACTACTTATTTTACAGTAATATACTGTACACTTTCTAATTTTATAGTACTAAACTGTAAAATTGCTAGTTTACAGTAATAAATTGTAAAATTGCTAATTTTACAGTTTATTACCGTGTATTTTAGTTTTAAAGTGGAACTTCTGCTGCCAGTATTACACTGCTGTTTTTATAGTATACAGGTAAATTTACGGCAATAAACAGTAAAATTGCTAACTTTACAGCAAGAACTGTAAAATTGTTAGTTTTATAGTTTATTACTGTGCATTTTACAATTTTAAACTGGAACCTCGGTTGCCAGTATTATACTGTAAAAACAGCAGTTTATTTTCTGCAGTGTACATATGGGGCAGAAAGCAGAAAGAGCCTAAGGAATTGTCAGACATGCAGTTCATCCAATTGCATCTACTAGCATTTGATTGATTTCTCTAGATGCAAGTGAGTTTTCTGTCAGCAAATTCTATGAATGATTTTATAAATGTTTTTCAAAAAAAAATAAGGTAATTAAACTTCAAATAAAATTTAGTAGAAGCAAAAATCCGGTTTGAAACAATAAAAGTTTTTTTTTTTTTTTTGCATCTGGCATTTTATTTGCAACAAGTTGAATTTTTAAAAATATTTGTTTTAAGTGAAGTAATACATCTTTATATTACATTCATTTCAGGTTTAGTACTCTCTGAATTTTGCATCTGATACCTTGATGATAAGTTCATAATGATTGCATTCAAACCTAGACAGCAGCAGTGCAGTGGCACAACGCTCGGCGTTTAGTTTGTGGGTTATGGTGTAGAAATGTAGCTAGGAACACTGCTTCATCCGTCAACTGAATCAATACATTATTTTACCAAAACATTTGTGACCTGACAGTTAAAAGTATAGACAGTGTCTAGTCTGCTGACAGATGGAGCATACTGTCTGCAGGCTTGTCATTTCACATTTTTCCATGGGGGGGGGGGAGGGCAAACATAATGCAATGTCATCGGAAAACAACAAATAGCACGCGCGCGTCCACTTCTATGTAAATACACTGATTTCTCAAAGTAAGCGGGGAGCAATTGACTACCCTGCACCCCTAAATGACGGTTCTGCTCTCTAGCTTTGTTTCCACACCGTGACTCAGAAACTCTGTTTTCATATGTGTCACTTCTGTTGCTGGAGGTGCGAACATTCATTTTCTAGTTTACGTGTAATAGAAGCCTGCCACCTTGTCTAGTGATCAGAAAAGTCTGACCGGGACGGGGAGTTTCCCGGGTTTGAATTCCAGCTCGCATGTATTTTCACTATCCTGTCCTTGTCTTTTCTTTGTGTAGTTGTGTTGTTGTGCTGTGAATTGTTGCCTACCCTATAGACGGGTTCTAATGGCATATGTACACTGTGGAAGTCGGACTTTGCACCAAATTATGATGCTGTTTTAAAAGTAAAACAGCACCCCAAATTGTCAGCCTAGCTGGCATAATACAACAACAACGGATAATTGAGGCTCAACGGCTAAATACCTGACGACTTGGTTTGAAGATGGCGAGTACACTTGACGTAATCGAAATACCAAAAAAAAAAAAAAAAATGTGTAGTTACACATGCATTTTTTTTGCATCCAAATACTTCTATGATGCATATCTCTTTCTAGCCTGGTACCATATTTTAGAACTTTCGAGTTGAATTCTGATTTGAGTTATGATAACATTACTGATTAGGTGAAAAAAACGAAGTCAAATCTATATTTACCTTCATACATAATCTTCGTTCGTTTTGTTTACGTTTTTTAGCCTGACTTTTACCTTAAAGATGCTAACCTTATCATAAGATCTCATTCCAATCGTTTCTCTTAAAAATTATATTACACTGTCATGGGCTCGTAATAATTATCGCCATGTTCAGGATAGCGCAGCACGCGTCCGAAAATAAAGAAACACGTTATGTGACTAATATATTACCGTAATTACAAATAGAGAGAAATTTATTTACGATTGTTTCCATTGTGTACTACCGGAAACGTGTCTTAGGTGAGACAGCCCTTGGTACCCTTTGAAATGATTAGGAACTTTTAACCCTCTCGGCACCCTGAACCTCATATGAGGCTCCTACTTTTGAACTCAATTTTGGAAGAAGTAAACACTTAAAATGATTTTTTTTTTCACTTAGGAGCCTCATATGTGATCTACATGAATAGGTGGAGTCACTGACGGAAAAAAAATCATTTTAAGTGTTTACTTTTTCCAAAATTGAGTTCAAAAGTAGGAGCCTCATATGAGGTCCAGGGTGCCGAGAGGGTTAAGAGAACGCTGTTTTTTAGTATAGTTGAATTGAAGTAAGGAGCTGTCCATAAAATTTTGTACCTTAGGTAACTTTTCATCAGATTGCAAAAATGTTTGTCTGATGCATATTAAGGTGGATTTCGCGGGCTTTTAGAACTGTGAAAAAGTGTGAAGGAATTTCTTCTATAAAATAACGTTCTCATGGGTGAGTGCGGAGTGAGATTCTATATACAATGCAGTAATAAATTGAAAGATACTATTTTGGACTTAGGTTAATCTGGTTCTGAAGTACCGAAGTATGCTACGCTTTTTTAAAACTATTCCTTTCCTCCCTCAACGAATCAAAATTCACCTTACATATTTTTAGGTGTTCATACATTTTTATTAAAAAAGTGTACACACTTTTTTTTTGTCCCCACTTTTTTTTTGCCCTGCTACCCTGGGTACAGTAGAACTTAGCACTAATTTCGCGAAACTTAGCACCAGTCGCGAAATAATCTGAAGAATATTGGGTTCCTGCAGGTTTTTTTTTTCGGTACAAACTAAATCCTGATAATAATAATAATAATAATAATAATAATAATAATAATAATAATAACAACAACAATAATAATAATAATAATAATAATAATAATAATAATAATAATAATAATAATAATAATAATAATAATAATAATAATGAAAATTGATTCAGAGAAAGAGCATCGGTAAGTTTGATTGCAGTTCTGCGAATAATATAGTCACAATGTGCATACTTTATTTTTTCTGTCTCTTTTTATTGTGGTTTTTAATACATGACTCCGTCGTATGATTGTTCCGTTTTATGTTATAATTCGTAAGTGGTACATTTTTAAAGAACGTGGAAGAGAGCTGGGAGGAATGGGGCAACTCTATTTAAGACAAAATGAAATGAGGAAAAAAAATCCCTAACTTGCCCTTTATAATGTAACTGATTTTAGTAAAAGGTATATTTAAAGCAGCTACATCTGCTACTGGAAAAGCCATAAATAGTGCTTCTCGTTTGTTTTGGCGTAAACGTACCTCGCCCATTCCTCTAAAATCCCCCTCCCCTTTTTTCGCACCCTCTGAACTATATAAAAAGCATCTAAATCCCCACATAGCTTTACTATGTACAACTAATTTGAATTATGTTACTTTTACTACAGACTTTACTATGTAATGTTATAACCGTTCACTACCCAATGTAACCTTGAGGGCACATCATATACTGTAAAACCTCTGCTCCCAGCATTAAACTGTAAAAACAAGTTAATTTTTTGCAGTGTAGTTTAAAAACTATACCTCATTTTAAGAGCAACAATTCCCCTTATATGTGTTCACTGCATTATTCTATAAATTTCTGTGCGTATAATAAGTACTTTTTACTGCAGGACGTAATATTTTGGGTAGTAGAGGGTTTACCGTGTCATTGGTACTACCGAATTAGAATCTTGAGTAACTTGTTTCTTCTCGAAAAGTACGAGTAAAGCCTCAAAATGTATTCACTTCAAAACAAGTGATCCAAGATTAATGTAATTATTTTAAGTATGTTATCAGTTAAATAAATTGCAATTTGCAGTCTTATTTTAAATAAAAAGGGAAGGGGAGATGCCTAAGTATATGTAAAAGGGAATTTTATTATACGTATCGCTACAAATGACCAAAAAATGTCAACATCAGTTTTTCATATCGTTTTGTAATGATTTAGTTATTTATATATTAATGTATTTGTCTTCATTTGTTGTTTGTTTTCAGATTTAAGTAGTGGTTTGAATTATAAAGAGATACATTTTGAAATAAATCAATATTGTCCTTGATATTGATTTAAAATTAACATCTTCAAAAATCCATATTTACATAGCATTCGAAAGACGAGAAACTAAATAACAGTTGTTTGTTGACAGCTCCTTTCGCATAAATCGATAAAAACGAAAAATATTTAATTAAGTAAATACAACAAAAGCAATCAACTCAGCAAAACAGCTTCTTTGTCGAGACACAGAGAGTAATTTGACGCCTTCTCTGGTAATTAATTTTGGGTATAATTACTTTTAAAAGTAAATTAAAAAAATAAGGTTTAAAGGAAAAATGTAAGATTGTTTCTCAATTGCATCGAATCATCAGCAACTTAAATATGTGGTTGCACTTAATTATTTGCAATAAAGTAACTAAATTTGTTCATTTTAGTCTTAAAAAAGGAAACTTAATTGCAAGCTTACTTTTTGAAGTTTAATTTATATAACATTCAAACGTATTATTTATTAATTTGTAAAAACTATGTAAAGCGGAACTGAATGTAAAAAAGGAACGACAATTTTCATTATCGTTCAAGTATTGAAAATTTAACAAAGAAAGAGAGAGAGAGATAAAAATATGTAAAATAAATAAATAAATAAATTAAATTATAATAAAAAAACAGAGAGTCTAAACAAGAAATATTTTTCACTTATTTACATTTTCTGAATATAGATTTATTAAAAAGGTTTTTATAATTTTTGGTATCTGTGTATTTAATTCCGCCCATTAATGTTAGGTTTAAATTCGCAAACTAAGGGATAACAAAACCAACACCTAACTACGCCACTCCACCGGTTGAGTACCGGTGTTGGTACCGGTTAATACAAAGTTGAGAAAAAGAAAACTATGACACACTAAAGAAACAAATCATTAAATTAAAACATATTTGATCAAGGATTTTTATTTCGAAACATGGATCATTGATTAAAAGAGAAGGCGAGAAAAAAGCTGAATGTATACATGCAATAAAAATAAAATTTATTTCTTTATTGATACAAGCTCGGTTTCAACATATTTCGGCGCACAATACGATAGCTATTGCCTCCTGTTAAAAATAAATGACGAAATCTCAGTCTAAGATTTTGATCTCGAATGCTGGACACTTTAATACCAATGAAAAATATTTAGTTCCTGAACTGAACAGATCTTACATTTTCTTCTCCAACTAACATAATGTTACAGTTGTTCTCTTCAGAGTGAAACTAAGCGCTTAAAATGTTCCGCGAAAGTAACATTTTCATTTATTCTGTTTTTTTTCGACTTCTAGATGCACATTCAGAGAAGAACGGAGGAACATTTACTAAAACTAGAATATACAGGTCCATTACTTTTTGAGAATTTCGATGCTAAATTTATCACCAGATGGAGGCACTTTAGTTTACACTACGTGAAATTTCACTAGAAAGTTAATTTTGCCGAACGTATTCAAATCAAACGGATACTCAAGGGATCTTTTAGATGGCATATAATTCCATGACATGGATACTGACGATTTTCTAAATCTTGAAAATTCACCGACGAAATTCATGTTTGAGACCACGAATTTCAATATACGAGGCCAAACAACTACGCAACTCCGCCGGCGTGCAAAATAAGTAAAAATAATACGGTAACCCCTTTAGGAACCAAATCATCGTATTAAAATAGGCTTGATCATCAAATTTTATTTCGAAATCTGGTTCATTAAGTGAAGGAGAAAGGAGAAAGAGCTGGATGTACATGCTACGAAAATAAATTTTATTTCTTTGTTGATACAAACTCAATTTCAAATCATCATAATTCGGAGCACAGTACGATGGCTATTGTCTTTTGTTGAAAATAAAAGACAAAATCTCAGTCTAAGAATTGTATCACGAATGCTGGACACTTTAATATCAATAAAATTTATTTAGTTCTGAACTCAAAAGGTCTTACATATTCTGCTCCAAATCTAATAGAATATTAGAGTTGTTCTCTTTAGAGTGAAACTAAATTCTAGAAATGTTCCGGAATAATGAAATTTTTATGCATTGTGTACTTCTCCTAGACTTCTCGATTCATACTCAGAAAAGAACGGAGAAGCATTCATTGAAACTTAAATAGCTAGGTTTATTAAAAGTTGCACCTTTCGAAAGGAAAAAAAAGCCTTAAGAAATTCCAACAATAGATTTTTTCAACTTAATGCTTTTTCCCTTTTCTTTTTCTTTTCTTTTCTCCCCCCCTCCATTCCCCATCTTTTATCTTACGCTCTATTTTATTTTGTAATTCTGAATTGAGTAAATGCGTGCTTTATTTAGATAATGTTATGCAGCGCAAAAATATTTTTTGTGAACATCTGAATAGATATTCGCACTTGTTATTCTTCAAGGTAAAGCATAAAAATGAAAAGATTGAATAATTGGTCGGACGAAGAAACATGTAGAGGAAAGTATGCTACAGCCAAAAAATAAATAAATTAAAACCACTAGTAGTTGGACACTTGTGTTTCTGATTGTTAATATAAATAAAGGTTGACACTAAAAGAAATAACTTTCTGATTGTTAAAATAAACTGAGGCTGATTTCACTGTAGAAGAAACTTATACCTTGCGATACCTACTGCACTATCTAGTTCTCTATCATAATCTTATAAAAAAATTTGAATAAAATAAATCTGAAAGCTTTTTTTAAACGTATTTATATATTTTTAAGGGAAATAAGGAAATGTTTTATAAATGAATCATTGACTATGACTACTTGGTATCAAGGTAGTAATGAAGATTTGGAATAAGTTGTGAATATACTCAATATTCTAAAACATGCCAAATATAGCTCGATTGCGAAAACATAGCACCTGCAAACCATCTTAGAGATGAGAACAATTCCTTAAAATAGGAAGAGAGCGAAAAAAAAGGTCGTGTGTCATACTTGCAAGTTCAGCAACTTTTGGTGATATGAATGTTTTTTTTTAAACAAGTTTTTAATATACGAAATACTGTAACTTTTTTCTTATTAGTTTAAAAAAAAAACAATATTTGTTATCGTCTGAAAAGAAAGAACGTTGTGTTTAAACGTTTTTTGATCTTTTGACGATATTTTTACATAAAAAAGAAAAGCTGTTAAATCAAGTACAGATAGCAGAGGAAAATAACACGCTGTTAATAAACCGACTATTGTAGAAAGTTGTTCAAAATTCAGTCTACAACTTGTACAGTGAACTCTCACTTGTACGCTGGCGCAAGGGACCAACAGAAAAAAGGCGCATAAGTGAGAGAGACGTATACGTGAACAAACCTATTTAAAGGATTAAAACGCAACATAGTTTCTAATGAGAAAATGAATAAGAATGTTTCTATAGAAAAGGGACATATTACTACGGTTTGGCAATTACTGGAACGTAACTACAATGATAAAGAGAAAACAAAAATTGTAGCATACCTAATTACAAACTGTTCCCTTTAAAACGATGCATAACAGATAATTGTCCCTCTCCCAATTCTAGTTCATGCGAAAAAAATGCCTTCCGTAAGGAATAAAGATGAAAGATTAAAGAGGAAAGTGAAGAAAAATGCTTATTTTTAAGGAACATACATATATTTTTTTTTTTTACATTTTATTAAAAATTCGGAGCATAAGTGAAATATTTATGTTTAGAGCGACGCATAAATAAATGATACTGTCATTATTTCGCTATGGAATGTGGTGGGACCATTTAAAATCGTCGTATAAATGAAAAAGGCGCCTAAATGAGACGACGTATAAGCGAGAGTTCACTGTATTTTATTTCATTATAATTTCATTCAATTGAGCTTGTAGGAAGTATTTTGAGGTAACCAATAAAACTTACTATTTACTTTTATTTATTATGAAGTTTGCTGATGTTTAAAAATAACATACGTAATTTTGACAGTGAAACTCGGGTAAATCGACACGCGAATAACTCGATTACTTCAGAAAGTCGACATTTATGTTTCAACTTGTTGGTCCAATCATAATTTCAATTGGCACAAACCTCTCTAACTTGACACATTTACACGGACTTCTATAAGTCGACATTTACTTGCAATTTCAGTCGACATTTTGCTACCGATATTTTTTCGCTTTAACCATTTCTGAGAATTCTGCTGTTTATATGTCAGGTAAATCATTGTTTTCCGGAAAGAGGTCTTTTTGAGAATTACAACTATATTTAAAGGATACAGCAACCATACTTTTGTGCTGTTGGTGCAGTGCCAGGGCTAGGAAGATGTTTGAAAATGTACCCAGGGTAGTCCAGAACATAAACAAGGAGCTCTTGCACTTAAAAAAAATGAATGTTGTTTTCACAGTATAATGTGGCTAATTTTACAGTAGCAAACTATAAAATTGCCACTTTTACAGTAGCAAACTGTAAAATTGCCACTTTTACCGCAGCAAACTGTAAAATTGCTACTTTACAGCACTAAACTGTAAAATTGCTAATTTTTAATTTTACACTTTACTACAGTGCATTTTGCAGTTTTTAACTGGAACCTCTGCCGCCAGTAGTATACTGTTGTTTTTACAATATACGAGTAATACAGCAAAATTTTACGGCTATAAACTGTAAAATTGTTAACTTTACAGTAAGAACCTGAAAAATTGCTTGTTTAACAGTTTATTAATGTGTATTTCAGCTTTAAATTGGAACCCCGGCTGCAAGTATTATTTTGTAGAAACAAAAGTTTATTTTTTGCATTGTATCTATTCTAAAAAAATATCGATTTATTCTGAATTACGTATTAAAAATTGGCCTATTTATTTGTTCGTTCTTTTCAAACAAAAAGTTAAAAAAGAAAGAAAGTTTGGAAAAATCATTTACTGAAATGAATATTTATAATGTTCATGGTAAGCACTAGTAAATAAGCAAGGCATAAAATATTTCAACAGTTGAAATTATGGAGCCGTGTTGATTTGCCTCCTCCTCCCCCTTAGCTTGACCTATTTTCGTAGCCCCTTGGAGTGTCAAACTACCGAGTAACATAGTACTTAAGGTTTTTAGAGTGAGATGATTTAAAAGATATACGGCTGAAAGATTAAGTTATGTGACGATTTATAATTGTGATGTTTAAGTTGCACTAATAGTTGCATTCAGGTGCTGAAAAAGCTAAACTGACAATATGTTTTTTTTTGTTTGTCACAACCTTGTTTTTGCCAACCCGTTCCTTAATTTTCCTCTGCATTTTGCAACTTCGTAAAAATGAGTGTTTCCGAAATGAAAATCTTCAGACTGTCCTCTGTTTGATACTGAACACTTCTTCAACCTGAAAAAGTGTATGTATTAAAATGTATTGCATTTATATTAATTTGTTTAAAAATCAAGCGTGATTGTCTTTTATTAGCTTTGGATTACACATTTTCCCCCCTGGAATACATGTAATATTACACATCGCTGTTTTCTAGATTAGCTGCCTAAAATTAACTTTCCTCTTCCTCCGAATTAGTGTTTTTGGGTATTTAAAAAAAGTATCCTGTGAAGTTATATGTATATTTATTAAACATTAATGAAATAAATTGAATTTTCTAATATTTTACGTGTAATAAATTTTTAAAACAAATTCATTTTTTTTTGTGTATTTAATTTCAACACATTTTAAACTCTTAAGTACACGTTAACGCTCAAAAATATAGTTAAAGCAAGCGTGTGTTATATTACAGCGGAGAAAATTAAAACAAAAATAAAACTTTAAGAATTCAAAATTATTTAATTAAAATCATCATTCAACGAAGTAAAAGTTCGTTTTAATTAAAAAAAATATTTCGTCAAAAGAATTTTAGCAAAGAGGATCTTATCATTGTTTGTTTAAGACGTGAAACTTTAAAAAGATTTCCAACTCATAAGATATTATAATTTAATCAGCGATATATTTCCAGAAAATATCTCTCATGATTTATTTAGTTACAAAGAATGTCAGCGCATTCTTGAAAAATTAATCTCAAGTAATTTAGCATAAATCAACTGAGCATTCATTTTTTCTTTCGATTTGAATGCGAGTCGGTTTTTGAATTTAAAAATAGTGTACTTTTTACCAAACTTTAGTTTCAAAAGGAGAAAAAAGGAAATGCAAACGCAATTAATTTTACGTTTGATAATAGACTTGGTTTTTAATCTTTGTCATGAATTTGAAGTATGCGTCTGAACTGAATAAAAGAACAAATTGTTCTTTTGTGACCAATTTTAATTGAAACGGATTTTTTTTTGTGTTTTTTTTTCCTCTCCCGATTCATTAGTAAATTGTTTTTGCTTGTTTGTTTAAATTAGAAAGTTAAAGAAGATTCCAGTTATTCAAAGTACTGTTTTGTTCTATATAAAAATCATACTTTGAGGATAGGTGTCACTATGTGAAAACATCTATCTTAATTTTCGAAATGTTTGTTTTAATGTAATTAAAAAAAATATAATCTTCGTGTTTAGTTTTCTTAGAAAATATTTTTCAATTTCAATCGTTGTTGAGTTGATTTTTATTTTGAAGTATGTCATCATAAATAAATTAAAAAGCATATTTTGTATTTAGTTGTGGTATTTTAAAGCGTTTTCATTTTATTAATCACTAAGTAATTTTTAATTTAGGTTTGAATTTATTTAAATAGCTCATGGGTGCAAAATTATTGTTTTTCCAAAAAGGGAAAAAAAATTACCTTTATGTATAAAATTCAAGGAAGTATGTCCGTAGGACCTTTTATATGCACTTAAAGTTGAACAATTTTACCCTAAAAGGAAAAGTGAGATCAGCAATGTTTAAAACAGTATACATGTGCCAAAAATCCTAAAATGTTTTCCGAGGTTGCGAAGAAATCCTCATTCAATGTAAAAAGAAGTGAGCTTGTTGATATTAAGTTTTTGACGATGATTTTACATCTATAAGTCGGGGTCTCTCACGGGGAGGAAAATTACTTTCTATTCACTCCCCAGCTTCTGGGGCAAATGAAAACATGTTGGGGTAAGCGTACACAAGATTTGCTGAATAATAGTTACGAAATCTAAAGTTTTGTAGCTAGTTATTCTCACCATATTAGTTTTTGATGCAAAGCCCACAATCGTATTGTTCCATTCACTCAAAAAAAGGAAGGGAAGCATTTTAAATTAAAAAAAAAAAAAAATCTTTTTCCAATTACCTTCACAGATCCTAATCAGTTTTTCAATATATTTTAAATTTTTTTGCTATTTATGAGAATTGCTTTTATGAAAAATTGACATTAAAATTCCTGAACGTCACTGACTTAATATCCAATTTCATTTAAAAAACTATTTGAATATCTGTATAGTCTAAACTTTCCAACTATTTCTCCTTACGCGAAAGCAATCTTTGATAAAAGGAAAAGAATATTTTCTTTAAAGATATGAATTTTCCAAATCGTTAATTGCTAAAAAAAAATTCCTGATATTAAAATAATTCCCAATATTAAAATAGATATTTCATAATTGAAGCTAAGATTAAGCGTAAATAAAGCACAAATTAGGTAGACAGTACAGCAAATAACTATTTCAAAACTACATTGAAACCCTACTCCTCAGTACAAAAGCTCAGCACACAAAATGAAAGCTGTTAGAGAACTGAGCATAAACCACGTGGACGCCGGTATTTATACCAAATGGGTCAGTGCGCAGTTGCTCACGACAGGAGACGACAACCGACCAATCAGCGAACAGCAGAATATTATACACATTTCATTCAGGAACATATTTCATAATTTTAAATGCCTATTATACATATTTTATTAAGTGTTAACTTTAGACACTAGATACTGTAATAATTTTTTCTTAAAAATATAACGTTTTACATATTATATATTGCCTAAAATTACTATTAAAGGTGTTTTTATTGAATTGCCTAATGTCTAAAAGTTTAATTATTTGAAACTTGAAAGACTTTTTAACTGTAGTCATTGCATAATGTTTAAATTTTTTATTTAATTTACTTGGAGAAATAGTAACAATAGTAGAAACATAAAGCCAGTGCTTCTTCATACACGGCAAAAATGAAGAGTTGTTTTTTTGCAGCAAATGTTTTTGCAGTATAATACTGGCAGCCGAAGTTTCAATTTAAAGCTGTTAAATGCACAGTAGTAAGCTGTAAAACTTGCAATTTTACAGCTTCTTAGTGTAAAGTTAGCAATTTTAGTTTATTGCCGTAAAATTTAGCTGTATAATAATGTAAAAATAACAGTATAATACTGGCAGCAGAGTTTCCAGTTTAAAACTGTAAAATGCATTCTAATAAACTTTAAAATTAGCAATTTTACACTTCATTACTGTAGAATTTGCACTTTGACAATTTAATACTGTAAAATTAGAAATTTTGTAGTTTATTACTGTAAAATTAGCAATCTTTATTCTTTAGTAGTTTATTATAACAAAATAACTATTATATTGTAAAAATAACATTCATTTTTTACAGTGTAGTTTAATTGAATGAAAGCTTTCGTTTCTTTTTTTCTCCATCTCATTTGTCCAACACTAGGTGAATTTTAAGTCCAGCCAACAAAATCGTGTGAGTGAAGTGTGGGTACTCGCTATACATTACACAACAGACGTGTATACTTGCCAATCGGAATGAACCCAGTTCTTACGTCACGAAACACGAAGACCAGAACGTGTGATCCTTCCCACGCTTGAGCTGGAACGTGTACACCACCCGAGTCACGCAAACTGTTTGCATGTGGGCATAATTCAAACTTCTTTTCCAGGAGCGGATATCAGTGGCAGCTTTGCTGGGGATCTCAGAAACGATTTATAGTTATTGGAATAGCGCAGGGGAGGTTTTTTTCTTTCTTCTCCTAGTACAACAGGTGTTGGCAAACTACCATGCCTTGGGGTGAATTAAACGAAGCAACGGGTTAATGAAATTACATTTTGATGAATGTATTTCCAATAATTTTCCCCTTGGCAGTTTGGTTGCTATTGGGTTTATTTCAAAATGCTGAATTCTCTGTGTAAAGAATTATTTACGCTGTTCCTGACTAGCATTGAAGCGTTTAACAAAGTTTCCGGATGATTAAACTGTACGCTAATGTTCTCCAAATATGAAACTGTATCGAATAACATGTGTTTTACTTAAAATCTATTTATTAGAATGGTCCTTTATTATGTTGAAATATTCATACGTATGTAAAAATTTATCAATGATCCATTAGTAACAAAGACTGAAGTATTCTTGCACTTTTAGGGTAATTTGCAATGAGAAAACGAAATTAGTTGTTTTTTTTTTTCTGCTAAAAAATGGAATTTAGATGTCTAGAATCAATTTAGATCGAAAACATCTAAATATTAAAAAATATTTAGTCATATTATTTGGAGAGTTCTTAAAATCAATAGATTCGTTGAACTCGGTCAAGATAACGCATCTGCGATTAAGAAAATGAAATATTTGGTGAACGAGTTTACCTGGAATTAATCTCGGAAATCCGGAAATGTTTCTGAAATTACTTTTAAAAGATAAAGTGAAAAGACCAATTAAAGATTAATTTTACTATTATTTTAAAATTCCATTATATTTCTTGCAAGATCTGCTGCAAAAAGAAAAAAAAAATATTTAACTTCTGCTGAGTTTGATCTTCTTCTGGTGGCATAAAATATTTGAAGCTCTTGAATGTTTGATGGCCAAAATCTGCAAGTGAAAAAACTAAAAACAAAAGAAAAAGTAGCATTTTTTTTTCAAAGTCAAAAAACGCATGACGTCAAATTTTGGAATAGAGAATACAGCCATGATTAAAATATTTTGAAGCAGCTGATATTTCATTACGAAAAACCAAGACCACAGACTTAATTCTATAGAATTATTTTACTCGTATGTACATATGAATTTACTTCGGTCTTATTATGACTGTCATTTGATGAAGCAAGTCTTTTTATTGTCTATTTTTTACATGTCAGAACTGAGATTTTGGAAGACTTTGAAATGAAAGAGTTATCGAGAAATATTTTGCTTTAACTAAAGACTATCGTTGAAATTACTTCACGTGTAGTACATTTAAAATGAGTTACTTTACGAATATTTGTTTCAATCGGTAACTAGATTTTGCGCAACATTCCGTTTACTACTACAGTTGAGCATTTCCATTAAATGTCCGATTTTGGAGGATGAACAAGAGAGATGGTCATGCATATATACTTCAAATGTAAGCAGCGGGTAGCCCAGTGGATAAGGATTTAGAGAGAATTGGAAGGTTTTGTATTCAGAACATAAGGTCATGAAATACCGCGCCCCCCCCCCCCCCACGCTGGCCCATTCTTTACAACATGCGGAATGCATACTAGTTCAAGCCACCGGTCTGAAAGTTCTAAAGTCTGCAGCTAGCAGTTACTAATGGGTACAGCTTTTTGAATACTTGTTCTCCCCATCTGAACTACACCTAAATTATTTAGGCCAAAACTGTCATTTATAACTGTCCGATCTGACTCTTAGGTAAAATCTGCTGCGTAAATAGTTTGTATTCAAATTTATTTTTCCAAGAAATAAATATTTTTTTTTCATATAAAACATAAAACGAACATATATTAACAACATTTTGCATATAATATAACGTATTTATGCAAATAATATCAAATAAAGAACAATGAACTAGTGTAAGATATCCAAGGTAAAACACATTGAGTCTGCAACTGTAAACATTTTTACTGTTATCTTATCGAATATTTCCTTTACAAACACTGGCGGAAAAAAAATCCCAACACCAAGAAAAAAATACTGTAGAGTAATGAAATTTGGGTAATGCAATTGTCTAGTTAACATGTTTAATTGATTAATCACCTAATTCACCGTTAACCAAGCCCTGTGGCAGAAACCACGAGGTTCAATAACTCGGGGTTGAGATTGTTTCCACGCGGTTAAAAATTTGGTATTCATCGGCAAAATTAACGCCGGAGTTACCCAACTTCGAAGTAACTCAACTGAGCAAGCAAACCAAGCACCCTATTGGTTAAAAAAGTCACATGATTTACAACGTCATTTGTTTACATTTGGAGTCAACTAAGGTTTGCGTTGAAAGTAGTGCTCTCTTGCTATTGAAAATTAAAAAAACACAGCTCACAGCCCATTACTAACGAAATATTTGTCATAAAAAAAATAAAGAATATAATTAGAGTTTCTCGGAATCGTGGGTGAAAACGTAAAATCGCCGCAATCGTAGAGCTCCTTTTTCCGCCATTGCTTTGACTTATGTTATTAATGTTTACATGTATTGCGCATGCTCATAGAACAAACCACGCATTTAACCTTGCTCCTAGAGCTTGGTTAAGTTTCCCAACCAAGCGTGGTTTCGGAAACCTGTCAACGAGTAGTTAAAGTTGACGGTGAATACAAAGTAGGCCGTAACTCCGGGTTAAAGGCCGTTTTAACCACGCTTGGTTAACGGTGAGTAAGGCAGTAAATGTACAAGATCACTGGCTAATTTAAGCTCAAGAAAATGCTGTGCAAATGTAAAATTATGTTACTTTAATAGCCGGTGTAACCTCCAGAACTTTGCCTGCAAGCTTGCATGCATTGTGTCATGCAGGTGCCGAATGTCACTTAGTGTTAGGGAGTGCCATGCTTATCGCACTTGTTGTGTCAATACTAGGACAGCCATTGCTGACTGTAGATGATACTGGAGTTGCCGTCCAAAGATATCCCATACGTGATCAATTGGAGACAGATCTGGTGATCTTGCAGGTCATGGTAACAGGTCAACACTCTGCAGAGCCCCATGCGTTACAGCAGCGGTGTGAGGGCAATCGTTATCCTGTTGGGAAAACTCCCCCTTGAATGCTACTCATGAAGGGCTATACTATAGTTTGAATTACCAGACTGACGACAAATTCGCAGTCAGGGTGTTTGGGATAACCACAAGAGTACTTCTGCTGTCTTAGGAAATTGCGCCCGAGACCATTACTCCATGTGTAGGTCCCGTATGTTTAGGTCGAAGACTGCTTGGATGCAGGCCTCCTTCTGACCAACATACGACCATCACTGGCACCAAGGCAGAATGTGTTTTCCTCAGAAATTACAACAGATTTCCACTCCGACCTCCAGTGAGCTCTGTCTAGATACCACTGCCGTCACAAACGGCAACGGTTTGCAGTCAATGGAATATCAGCTACAGGCTACCTGGCTCGGAGCTGTCCTTGAAGTAAGCGATTTCGTACCATTCTTTGGGTCACGACGGTACCAATTGCAGATCGAATGTCAGCCGCAGATGCAGTACGATACGCCACAGCCGTACGCAGGATTTGACGATCTTCCTTCTCAGTCGTGCCACGTGGCTTCTCGGAACTCGATCTTCTTAAGGTAGTACCATCCCTTGACTATAGCTTCGAGCCTCGGTAGCCCGATCGGTAAGGCGTCAGACTCGTGACCTGAGGGACCCGGGTTCGATCCCAGCCGATTAAAGATCCACTCGTCTTGATTAATGGTGGCTGGGGGACGTTAAAAATGTCGTGGTCACAAAGTCATCCAAGTGAGACGATACCTCTGGGGGTGCTGGGCCAAGGGTTTGCTCGACCCTTGGTTCTGGTTCAAAAAGAACAGAGCGCTCTTCAGGGTCCTATTCCGGTTGAACCACAAAATGTGGTAGGTACGGGGGACCCTGGAATAAGTGAAGTGAAGTGAAGTGACTGTAGCTTCCAATAATCATGCACGGTGGAAAAATTCCCATCAAGTCTTTCTGCAATATCGCGAAATGAAAATCCACCTGCTCGTAGCCAAATTGTACAACCTCGTTCAAGCTCGGTCAACTGTTGATAATGGCTTCTTCGTCTTCTTAAAGGCAGTCCTGGCTAGCATGAACGCAATGCGTCAAATTTAACGGAAAAATAATACTCACGAGCTTTGCAACACTTTTTTAAAACAAGCCTTATTTGCATGTTCTGAGTGACACCAGCTGCGCCACACTTATGCGCGGAGCGCGAAATTTCAATCGATGTCATCTTTCAGTAGTATAAACACGCCTACCAAATTTCGTTTATCTAGTGCAAGTCTTTCTTGGTGTTGGGATTTTTTTTCCGCCAGTGTATATCATAAGGAAAATCAGTAATAGTAGAAAGCTGTTAGCTAAAATTTTGATATCATTATTTCAAATTTCTTTTAATATTCCCACCGATGATGAAAAATTCGAGCATGTGAGATGATAAAGACCCAGTTATTTATTAAAAATTATGAATCTAGTGAAATAAATCGATAAATGTAAATTATACTTTCTGAAGATAGTCTCTGTTACGTACGAAATGCTTTTTTTACGTGAATCAGATAATTTCATACAAAATCATCTTCTAAAGCCCAAATCTAAAATTTATACCAACGGTTTTAAGCATCTGAAAAGATCCACATTATTTATTCAGCATATTTAATCATCATGTATATTCATAAACGAAATAGAATGAAAATGGTGTCTCAGTTACTTAAATTCTACAGCAACCTGAATGGTTTTAGAGACGACTGAAACGAAGTATTTAGCTTGCAGAGCATATTTGTTGCATAAATAAGTTTCACAGATTTTATTCAGAGATATATTCTTGAGTTCTGTAGTTTAAAGTATGGTGCTGAATGAAAATATTTTTATTTAACAAATACCATCTACAGATTATCGTACTTTTTATGTAGATATTATTTCTCCAAAAAAAGCGGATACTGTCATGCTGATTTTAAACTAATAACCTTATTCGGACCACTATGTGTGACTCTAAGGTACTAAGAATCAATACTGCCGTGCTAAGCACAAAAGTCGTATCTGCACTTTTTAACAAAATTGAGTTATCACCACCAGGTGGCCTTTTGTGACGTATTTTACCTTAATGCAAAATTATATGGTCATTTGAAAACGGGAAATATTTTTTTAAAAAATCCTGAAAAGTTTCATCGGAATCAAATACATGGTGGCGCAAAACTTTAAAGAGTTTTATCTCAGTTTGAGCTCGATTGCAGATACCACTTTTGAGCTTAGCACGGCAGAATAGATATTTTGCTCGAAGGTCCACAGGTAGAGTGACTTAACATAAATTGTTATGAGAAAAATATTAAAAGTTGGATTATTAAAAATCATTGCCTTGCCTTCATTGAACTTCATGGTCAATGTAGATTTTTTTTTCCAACATCATACCTAAAGTGATGAAGTTTTTTCCTCATTGTGATTGTAAATATCTCTTCTTGTGTGAAAAGTTTCCAGATTACACTCCATTGTCTCCGTACCTACCACTACACATAATCTAATCAGTTGAATGGGGCTCTGAAAAGAGCTGTTTTGTCATTATTTTTATTTTTTTTAGGCTTAGCCCGAGAAACTCCTGATCCAACAGTCTCAGAGAAATTTATTAGAAATGGGAACATAGAGGATTTTTTTAACAAGACAAATTTAACGTGCAGTAGTAACCATTAGAGTACATGGAGGATATACGATCAACATGATTGTAGCTATCCATTCTTGCCACAGATAATGGTAATTGATGCCACGTGGCCATTATTCAGTGGCTAGTACAACGTGAATAAAACCTTTGAGTTGTCTGTTTAATTATTTTATTTATGCGATGAAAAATATTTTCTTCCTTCTGTATGTTTTCCTTCTTTATTTCTTCTTTTTTCTTCTTTTGAAATATCTGTGCGGAAATGTGTTCTTTTTCAGTTGCAGGATTCTAAGAACGAACAAGACGTGGTGAACCATTTCTTCCTAAATATTGATTAACTTTAAAATAATTTATGTAGCTTACACAAAGCGTTTTTCATTAATTATTAAATTTTATAAATTTTCCTGATTGATTTTTTCCTTAAAGAGTATTTTAAAAGCAGCAGTATTGAGGTTGTCGTTTACGAGTGTATTTTAACACAAACGAAAATAAAAATACATTGAAAACATATTGAAATTAACTAAATACACAGTTTTAATAAAAAAAAATTAATAAATGAACTTTACAGGCAGCCAATTTTTTTATTTATCAGTTTTGGTCTCGTTTACCTAATGTGCGTTGTTTTAACTGTTTTTGTTCATATAAATAACTGTAAAGACAATTTCAATCGGAGAAACTGCTATATTTTTAAACTTTTTAATAAGCTGGGTATAATTCATGTTTTACAAATAACTTTTTTCGTTTTTAAATTTATCAATGAATTAAAATCCTCATTTTAATTGTTATTATTCAGAAAAGTAGTTGGTCTTTTTGAGTGTTACTGGATTTTTTTAAATCTTTCATTTTAATCTATTGTAATAATGAATATAATGTGCCGTGCAAGGCAGCTAGTTTAATGTATGACCTAATATTGCTTAATTAGAGTAGTTTTACTCGTTTTGCTTTCTTGAATCACACAGCTTTGCATTTTTGTAATGTTACATCATGCATCGGTAAGTAGTGAAAACATTTTTTTTTACTATTGGCTATTTTATGATTTTGGCACGAAATAATGTAGACGATTTTATTACAATACAATTTGGCGATTTCTTCACCTTATCTTATTAACTATTCAACTGATTATAAAAAATAATATATATATACTAGCTTTTTACTCTATCGCGGCAAGTTGGTTAGAGCAAGTTGGTGTCAATCTTTGCCTCTTAATTAATTCTTGTAAATTAATGAATTGAGCTTTTAATATAAAATTTGATCATGAATTTACGCTAATAATTTTAGCTTAAAAGTTTTTTTCGTAATGATTAAATATAACTTTTATGACATGATAGAAAAAAAAACTGGCCTATTTTTTTTTGCTCTGTAACAAATATATACAGTGTATATGCAATGAAACCATCCATAGATGAAACACCCAAGCAACGAAATCCTGAAGAACGATAAACGGTCTCTAAAAAAAGCACCCTCAACTAATGAACGGCCACTTTCGTTGACGAAAATCAACAAAAAAGATAGAAAAACTATTTTATTTCTTTTTATTTCTGTCACACTCCCTGAATTGCATTTCTCTTCTTGCGTTTTTACGACTGTTAAATCTCCCGCTTCCTTTCTTTTTGGGAGAGGAAATATCGCCATTATTGCTGTAACCTTTTTGCTCAACTTCGAATACTTTTTCACAACAGTTGATTTTGATTTTGAGTTCCGTGAGTGAATTTTTTTTCTTTTTTATATCAGCAAGAACCATATTTCTGTACAAAATATATCCTGTTCTTTTGTTTTTCTGATGATTATTATATTGGTTGCGCTTAAAAGTAAGCCGGTTATCTTCATTACGGCAGCAGACGAAAAGAAATACATTCGCATAGTACGAAATTTGAAATTGAAACATTTGTTGATATTCATAAATTAAAAGTTTTTGAGAAAATGTAATTGTTGCATCGAACATGTTTCATCTGATTTCAAATTAAAAGTATTGAATAATATGAGTAAAATATTATTTTTTAATATAGTATAATATTAGAACACTGTTTAATGATAACTCTAATAAAAAACGAACAGCGGTATTGGAGAGGATTGTAAAACGTGCACTGATTTTTAATCCGTAAATTTTGTACATAGTATCGCGCTTTTAATAGGACAGCAAATGTTGGATCGCCTTTGGGGCCATTTTTGTATTGCCATTGTTAAATTAAAAACAAAAACAAAGTTTAACCTACATTCATAAATAGTCATACTCGAAGTGACTGCTAGGAAAGTGAGTGTATAATGCTGTGTTTGGGTTTTCACATTTGGCCAAAGTTTTTTTTTTTAACAGTTTAGTTGACTTATTTGTTTTTGTTCTCCGAAACAGTTTTGTAGTTGTTCTTAATGCTTTTTTCTTCATGGTTTCATTTAATAAATTTCGGCTCTAAGCATTGTCTTGTTTTTTTTGTTAATATCCAGTAATTGCTCTTTATACTGTCTTTTGTTCCACCGTGTTGCTTTTATCGGATGATTCTTCATCCTAAAGCTCACACTTCATTGCATTGAAAAAGGGATTCTTTTAGCCCCGAAACACGTGTCTGCAGTATACCTGTATATTTGTGATTCTTTAACATTGTATGAAAACTTCACATTTGTTGCACAAAGGTATTTATTAATTTTCTTCTTCATTTGATGGGTAAAAAAACTGAAACATAATAATAACTTTTTTGCTTCTTCTTAAATGTTTCCTTTGCTTTGAAACAAAAATTTCGTTCCCAAGCTCCTTAAAGACAAAACTAAGTTTTAAGTAATATACAAAATCTTTGCCTTCCTTTTCTCTGATCGAGAAGACGATGGTTCAGGTTAAACTATTCACCGTCAGAAATAACGATCGGAATTTGTTAGAAAGTTTTCCTCAGGGACGCACTTACGTAAGAAAGCTTTACAAAGAGAAAAATTTCTTATGATTAGTAAGAATAAAAAGCTTTTTCCGAAGCTTATGCTAATGCTGCTTTGATTTTTAGCTGGGTTATTACGCTATGGATCACGTTTCTCAAAATTTGAGGTGTCAACTGTCTTTAAAGGCCTTGACGCTTTTGGCATAGAGACATCAGTTTAAGAGAAAATCCCTTCGTGCGCAAGAAAGTGAGGCTTAGGGTGAGAATGGGGATGTTTGATCTTCCGCATCCTTCCTGCCTGTCATACATGCATTCGGAAGATAGATGCCCTCAGACACTGCGATATTTCATTAAGAATGATTACATGCGATCCGTAGCTTCGGCTGATTTTTGTGGACAAGCTATTTATGATTCTCCCGTCTCTAAACTGAGAGTTGGAAGATTTAATCTACATATATTTGGGACTTGGGATTGTTAGGAGAAATTCTGCTTTATTTTGAAGAATAGCTGTAAGAAAATTTAACTAACATCATAGGGAGCTTTGCATTCCACGACATGTAGTAGAAGAGTTCGGATGCAGTCCTTATATGGACTTCTAGGTGTTTTGAAAAATATATTGTTTTAGAGTCATTATAAGAAAAGACTTTGAAGTGGTAAAAATATAAATAAGAATTGCAAACACCTGTTTAGGAGATTCAACAAACCTCGTTTTCATTGCAAAAGTGAACTTGGGAAAGAAAAAAAATAACAAAAATAGCTGTCATACAAGCAAACTTTGAGAAAGCCGCCAATTTCACGGTTTTTTACTTCGAGAAACATTACAGACCAAACTTAAGTTTTCAAGAAGCAATGAGAACCAATGCGTAATTCGGTCTACTTTAAAAGCAGTCAGAAAGAAAAAAAAAAGTATGATCAGGGAAAAAAACTTTTACTTTATTACTAAGAATAGGTATGAGTTTGTCTGCATTATGTTCATTTGATCTGTTAGGAATCCCAACATACAAGCCTGAGAGAATCGATGAAAAGCTAATGTTAACAACAAAAGCAGAGTTCAACGCGATTTGATTACCGTTGAAAGAACTTCGCCAGTCGCTGAAGCTCTTTCATAAGTTGACTAATCCTGATAGGAATAGTCGTCAAAACTTCGTTATTACTCTTAATATTAGAGCTTCTTATGTTTATCTGTCTAGAAATAAAGTTTTTTTTTTTTTTTCGTGATGTTTCGCGGGAAGCACCCTACAGTCACAAAAGTGAGGAAATTGAGCAAAAAACATTTGAAATTGCAAAATAAGCGATAACCGTTTTACTAATAAAAAACATTAAAAACCCGAATTGCAGGAACCATAGGAGTGTAGACCTTGTTAAAGAGAGCTTTCCCTTAGGAACTAGGTGAAACAAAAAAAAAAAAAGCATTCAAACTAGAATAAAAGAAAAAAAAAACCCGAAATAATAATTTTCATTAACAAAACCAATGCAGCTTTATGAAGAAAAAGCAGTTTCATTGGCTGTAATTGGAATTATTGTTATCTTTACTAATAGTCTAGTCATAGGCGTGAAACCTCGAGATTTACTAAAAAATACATCAATAAAGAGCTATACAGATACGCGTAGATGGACAGGCACATACTGTGATAGATACATAAGAAAACAGATCTGCATAGATAAAATGATAAAAAAACAGCTCCCAAATGTATTCAAGTGTGCCAAGGGCAGCAATCTTATTGTAAAGGGATAAATGCCACAAAAAGCGAACTGTTCATCAAGCCGCTTGCGGCTGGTAGTACGTATAACATACTTTTTAAAATATTTTTCTCCGATGAATGAGCTATATGTTGTACGCTCATTGAGCTACGTATTGAGCCACTTTTTAACAATAAAAGCTATTTTATAAATTATCAATTTCGACTTTTTCTCTTTGTTGTTAGTTCTTTCTCAAAACAGCACGAGAAACTCATAAACGCAGTGAGAAGAGTTGAAGGAACAAAATGGTGCTCTATTGCTTTGATTAGTTGTTGCACGCTTTAGGGGTCGAAAGAAGTGAATTGAATACAGTTATAACACCCCAGTAGTAAGGTGAGTTCTTACCGGCTCATCTCATTTACATGAGTGATGACTTATGTGAAATAGACCTTCTGGATGTAATATCGACAGCAGGAAAGCCAATAGCAAGAGGTTCCAGAATCCATTAGTTGGGGTACGCGAAGGGTCTTTCCAGATTTGTGGGCGACGGCAAGTGCTGCTGACACTAAACTTGGCTAAGTTTCGATAAATGAATGCGGCGTACAACACGAAGAATGAGCCAGTGCGGAAAAATGTGAGGTTTTTCTCCCCGAATTTGATTAATTCACTAAGGAACGTTATTTGACATAAAAATGAGTGCCCAAAGAAGGGGTTCTAAGAACGAAACAAAGTTTTACATGGGTAAATTCATGATGTATCTAAGTATCTGCTTAAAAATCAAATCAAAATTATCATTTTTACAGAAAAATACCAAATTGCGGAGATGCGCTTTTTTTAAGCATGTTACAAGAGCTGATCGTATCTCTCAGGTATTCCAAACTCATTTTGGGTAGTGATGACCATCGTGTATACTGGTGTCAATTTGTGATGAGACCTTCAAGATTGAAACTCATTTTTGAGAAAATGATGAAGTGTACTTTCTATTTTTCTTCTGATTATGAACGTAATTACAAGTTTTGAAGATTTATAACTGAAAAAGCATTATTTTTGTATTATTCTGCCTAAAATAGTTACTTGAAGGGAACGGGTAATGATTTCTCACCAATACCTTATTTAACTGCTGATAAATTCTATCCATGAATGATATCCTCCTTTTTTATTATTAGAATATTCGAATAAACTGGCACAATGTTGTTATCATTTATCCATTCTTCGATTTGTCTATCGACTGTTACTTTTTCCAGAAAGGTTAAATGCCATAGCGTGCTGTCGACTGGTTCTTTGTTAGAAACAGAAACAGTCATTTCAGTATCAACAAATTTGCTTTATTGGATTTTCAATGAAATATCTTACATTCAGCAACTTTCCTGTGATTCTTTGTATCTCGCTGTTCTACATCCTCTTCAAAATCCCGCTGAACACATTATATTTCAAAAGATATTATTTAATCATTATCATCAATATGCAGTTTATCAAAACTAACATCATCTTTCTTAGTTTCAACTTTTCCCTGAAAAAAAAAAAGAAATAAACAATACCATAAGACATACATAACTGACGTAATCTAGCACACTAACGTTATCACATAAATGCAAACTAACAATTTCATGTCTAATATTTTAAAACACTAATTGGTTAAGTTTATACATGACTTATAAAAATATTGAGAAGTCAAATGATTATAAAAACTTTTGCTAAAAAGACAGTTTGTGTTCTATATTTTAGTACTTATTGTCACTTCATTGTACAGTGACCGTCATTTTAATTATAGAAGACTCATTAGTATTCGATTGTTTTTTTTTTTTTGGCAGTTGTGAGATTATTTTCCTTTTTTGTACTTTGACGTTGTGCATTTTTAGCGCTTAAAATATTTAGTTTTTTGTCCAAGTAGTGCTGGGGAAAAAAGACTCAATTTTCTGCATTTAAAACCATTCCCGTTGACATTTTGAAAAATTTTGGCTTTCAAAACATTTTTTTTGTCTAAATGCAAAAATCTTTAGTTTCTAATTAATTTTCAATTTTTTTGTAAAATTAAACAATTCTTTCATTTATGTACAAAATAGCTTTAACTAAGACGAGTCTTTTAGCCATTATTAGTATGATGAGTTAAAAGTGTTTTAGTTTATACTTTCCTTAAATTAAATTACTTTCATTTGAAAAACATTCTTCAATTCAACTGATTACTATCTTTTTAGAGACGGCTTGCTAACATAACATACTATTCTGCAGAATTAAATTCCTGATCAGATTCGTTAAGTAAAATATCTTTAAGCTCTTACCAGGAACGAATACTTGAGTCTGTAAAAATAATTTAGCTTCGTACTAAACAGTCTTTTAGCAAAACTTAAGTTATGCAAATCACTAATCTCAAATAAACCTGAAACATCTTCGAAATCCAAAAGCCTTTTTTTAATGGGAAAGGAACTATTTAATTCAAATTTAGCGATAAAATTCGCGATTTTGTTACAGTTTACCGAATAGTTTGTAGATTTTAAACTTTCATAACTACTGTGTTGCTAATTATACATCGATAATAACTACCGTTTTGTTTTAAATTGTGTTGAAAACATTCGTAAATTCAACCTAACCTTTAATTTATTTTCTAAAATAAAAAATAAAAGCAATGTTTTATGCACTCCGATGGATATTAAATAGCTACACATCGAAGTACAAGTTTAGACACGAGCTAATCATTTAACACAAAAAACTTTTAGTATTGATCATCTTTATCCTACTTCAGCTCCTATAAATTGTGTTGGGTTTTAATTTAAGTAAAACAATTCAAATTACGAGGTTTAAAATTGAATGCAGTTCAATCCAGTTTTTATAATGTTGCAGTAGTATATGAAAGACATTCAAAAATTAGGCGTTTCTTGCGAAAGAAAACTGGTTTCTGACTTCATTTTTTCACCTGCATTGTTAAAAATTTTCTTGAAATTTTACGGTAAAAGTTACTGGCATCCATGTTGCCAGTAACTTTTACCGTAAAATATTTTTTTACTGTAAAATTTTCCTGAAGAGAAAACGAGAATTAAAAAGCGCGAGATGCGAACGACAAGGATGGAACCTGGGACCCAATTTTTTCACACTGCTTTACTATCCACGGTAGCAGATTAGACACATCAAGAGAGCGGAAATAAGGTGTCATCTGCATCTCGCAGTAAGTCACGCGGTGATCAACTGGCGCTGCAATCGCAATTTTTTTTTATCGGTACAATTCACTGTAAAAAAATTCTGTACGGTTAGCGCTACATTTTACAGTAACATTTACCGTAAAAGCTTCCTGAATTTTTAACAGTGTGGTTGAGTTGGATGCTTATTGAATCTGGTTGTAGTGTGGTAGTGTCCACCAAAAAGTATCAGATTGGTAAAATAAAGTCACTCTTGAAAAGTCATGAATTGAGCTAGTTTGATAACAGTGCTTTACGGAAATGTACAAAAACAGTTTCATTAAAAAATAGAAGAATATGTAGTAAAACACAGGCAGTTGCAAAAATACATGGAAACCGATTTAGGGATTTTTAAATGACGAATTTTCTATTTCTGACAGAATGGTTTAATAATTAAAACGCTATCTTTTCATGTCCAAACGCGCGGGATCAAACCCGGCTCCAGCAGTGGATTTTCAAGATGCAGAAAATCGACAGCGTGCATGCCGTATGATTATGCGGCATGCAAAAGATCCCTCGGGTTCTGGTTTGGCATAGAGTATCCCTTGGAAAAATTAAATTCCAAATGTACTTTCGTATCGAATAGAGCCTTCCTTCCTCCATACAGTGGGGAAACTAGGCATCAGGTTTCTCGTAGCAACGGCATTCCGCCTATACATGTGTCACATGAAAAAATGGATGCTGGTCTCGAGGAATGCACTAGGGCTGCAAATGTTTAGTAACCAAACGCTGCCCCGTTTGAAACAACAGCAAAATTTTCTATTTCTGACAGGGATGCAATCAATGACTGGGTAGAACCTGTTCCAGAAACCTTGATTTTTAACCCATATTATCAACCCTAGTACGGAAGTATTTATATGGAAGAACAACTGTATTCCATTCCTCAATTTAAGAGATTCTATTCGCGCCACAAATGTCTAAGATGATGATTTTGAACCGTGATTCTGGATCTCAAGCTCATAAGAGATTTTAAAGAGTAACTGAAAACAAAATTCATTAAAAGAGAGAAAAAAAGCTACTTCATATTTAAACATAATTATTGTTTAATCTATATCTACTATTTAGTTTTTTTTTTTTACAACGATAATACACTTCTACACTGTAAAAAATGAATGTTGTTTTTACAGTATAATACAGCTAATTTTATATTAACCCCACGGCGGTGCGGCAGTTCCAGAATTACATGTTAAATGGACGTGATAAGACGTCCAAAACCGTCAGTGGGTTAATAAACTGTTAAAATTGTTAACTTTACAGTAATAAACTGTGAAATGGCTAAATTTACAGTGTATAACCGTGCATTTTACAGTTTTAAACTGGAACCTCTGCTACCAGTGTTATACTGCTATTTTTACAGTATAACACAGCTAAATTTTACGGCAATAAACTGTAAAATTGCTAGTTTTACAGTTTATTACTATGCACTTTACAGTTTTAAAAAGGAACCTCAGCTGCCAGTATTATACTGCAAAAACAATAATTCATTTTCTGCAGTGTACGTGTGCATTAAAGTTCCGAGAAGATTTAGATGACTTTCGATGTCACACCAACCACTAGCGCTGACAAAATTCACTTTCTGGGGTTTAGGGTTTGGCTATGACTATCCTTATATACATGTTAGCTGTCATGCTTGGATTGGAAATATGTTAAAAACAAATGGTCTGAAAGGTTGACAATAAATACTCCTCGGCTAGGCCCTGGAAGTTCTTTTATAGACGCTATTTTCAGTTTTCAATGTTAGTATTACATACCTTTACCTACTATTGTACAAATATGCGGAAAACCTTAATAAGATAAGGGTTGAAATTAAAAAAAGAAAGCATATATCTTTAATAGTCTTCTTAAAAGTTATTTTACTTTATCAGCGCAAGATTTTACTTATACTTTTTTCAGTGTCTGCAAGCTAGAGGAAAATTAGCGGTAGGAGAAAATGATGTTCTAATTATAGGATTTGTCTATGTAAAAGCGTTCGGAGAGTTGTTGACTAATACGGAACTTAACGATGACCTTTGTCTTTTGTTTTTATCAGAAATTCCGTGAAAATAGGTTAAAAAGTGGTACATCAAGAAAGTAAGATACGTTTAATGCATACATGTTAAAAGGAACTTTCATGAAAAAAAAAAAAAAAAAAACAATAGATAACAGATTTTTTTTACATAGAAAATATGTTTTTTTTTTAATCAGTCCCAGAACGGCGTTACTACACTAATAAATTTCTGTGCATGTGAAAGCTGACATTTTCCCCGTTTATCCGCTTCATGAGCTTCTGTGAATTAAAAAGAAATAAATAAATGAAATTAATTTGCAATGTTATATTAACATTAAATTGAGTTATAGCCTTGAAACGCTTGAAGTGTTTCTACTCTAAAATCCCACACTGCTAATAAAAAGTAACACGCAGTTTACTGGCTTAAAATCGTGTAGTTGTCCGGTAGGATTTAAAAAAATATAGTCCTTTGAATATAGTATTTGAAATTTAAAAGTGCTGCGAAAAGTACTAACTACAATACATAATTACAATACCTAAAGTGTTTGCTAAGCAATAGTTTGAAATGCAGTGCCACGGGATTAAATGTTTATCACAAAACACGAGAGAATCTTATTTCAACCATTAACTAAACATTTGACTCTAAAATCAAATCCTAAAGGTAGTGCAATAATATATTGTTAGAAACGTATTTTATTAGTTTTAAACATTTTGAAACTTAGTGCAGAGTAATGATGCGATGTCTAATACATGTGTCCGTAAAAACTACTGCACCAACATTGTATTACTAATTATAAATTAAAATTACAAAAAAGGAGATGTTAATCAGGTTTTTCTTAGATAACTTTGCATAAAATGTGCATGCATAAATAACCAAAGCTTAAGCAAAGTATACGTCTTAAAACAGAACCTAATATTAAGCATTTGAAGGATATGAATCTCGCCAAATTTTTATTTTTCAGAAGCATATTTAACATAGTAGTGACCCAGATGCCCTGTATAATTTATTCTAGTCGCGAAAGATAAACTTCAATTAGTTTTAAACTGGGTTTTCGTGAAAGCTCCCATATTGCAGCGTAGATTAAAAGGAAGCATTCTGTTTATATACTTTAATGTTTGAACCAAGTTTCAGTTACATTTAAATTAAAAACTTTGTATAGTAGGAAATATTATAGTAACAAAGTTATAACTCTCTATAACAAAATTGAAACTATAAATTAAGATTAAAAGTTAAAGAGAATACAACCTTATATTTGTGCAGTGTAACTGGTTCTTAAAAAAATGTTTTAAAAGTTCCTTTTCATGAATTATAAGTTCACGAAAATCATATTAATCTCAAATATTTTACAGCAGCAATAACTAATACAGTTTTATCCAAATTTTCTCAAAGTAATTTGACGACGAAATGTGATATCTTCAGTGCTTGTGTATTATGATAAAAGCTCCGAATTACCAGCAACAGGTATTATATATAAAGGGTAATGATCCTGTGGCGTCCTCATTTTCCTCATATTTCAAAAGAAACTTTATCTGTTTACCCATTGTTTAGATATTATTGATAGGGAACACCGTCAGCGGAAAAGCTTCTTTCCATTGAACTTCCGTAGATGCATCGAAGATAGATGAGCTCTCAGCTGACAGTGGTTACAGTAGGGATTAAACTGTTTTCTCTAATGGCGTTGGGAAAGTGCTCTTTTCCTCAGCTTTGCTTTTCATCATCTTTTATCGTTAGTACCGCTTCAGTGTTGGGTACTTTAACACATTCTGTTATAATGGCTAAATATCTAGGATTACCTGATCAAATAAAAGAGAGCTGCTTACCAAGCGAGGACTTAAATATATATATAGATATTTTTGTAAACGTAGGTTCCTTCATATGGCAATTTTCTGACAAAGAAAAACTTGCAATAATTTACTCTACAAGTTCATTTTATTAAGATTTGTAATCGTTAAATTGCACTTACCTTATTAAAATTAAAAGACATGTAAAAGTTTTGGATGAAATTGAATATCATAACTTTTGAAAAGAAACGAAAATCCGCACACTTTTTATTTGAATAATTATTTCTCTAGTCTGTTTTCTGTTACAAAAGTAGAACATCATTAAAAAAAAATCAGTTATCTACGAAAAAAAAATCAAGCAACTCACAATTTTGCTGTTTTTTAGAAAATAACTCGGAAGAATAAAACGGGGTTTCGCGTTCCTTCTGTCAAGTGTGAATGCTTCGCACGCACGGGTCAGCAAGTTTGAATAATACTTACATTTTAAGACCTGAAATGAGAGAAATTATTTGCAATGCAAATATAGAATTTCGTTCATTTAAAACTCGACTTTGAAATACCTGATAGGGCAACCTATTTTTTGAAATTGTACCGAGAATAGATTAGCGCTGAGCTGACAGTAGTTACTGTCAGAATTAGTTTTCTCTAACGGTGTTGGGAAATTGCTCTTTCCCTTGGCTTTGCTTTTCCTCATCTTTTATCATTAGCACCGCTTCGGTGTTGAATACTTGAACTTCTTTTATAATAGCTAAATATCTAGAATTTCTTGATTAAATAAAAATATAACTGCTTACAAAGAGAGGAACTACTGAAGCTTAACTATCTTGAATTAAGATCATACTTCTCTAAAATGTTCTTTTTCATTTAAAATGAACGTAGATGTCGAGTTTTGACAAAATTGAGACTCACAGCCCTTAGAAAATTCTGCAGACCAAATATTAAATCGTACAATAAAAATTTACCATCATTTTCAGTGGAAAACTAATTCCACTTTCTCCTGACATGAGGTTCACTGTTCGGTACTCTAAACCTGTAAAAATGACGTATGTGCAGAAAAAATGAAGAACATCTCATAATCGTCTCTATTACCTGGATAACAAATCTAAAAAATATGATTGTCCCCACCCATTCATTGATAAGTTTTCTGATAAACAGATTACGATTCTAGGTCAGTTCATTCTTTGATTTTTGACAGGTTTTTGGATAGACTACAACTCTCCTTCGCCCCACTTCAATTTTAGCAGCCACATTATATTCAATAAGCTTACTCATTAGTTAAAGATTTGTATTTTGTAAGCATTTAATACAAAGATCAAATTCTGTCGATTTGCAGCAGAATGAAAAATAATGCTGCTTTCATTGTCAACTTATGAGACTTAGAAAAGCTGATGGAGCTCAAGACTATGTTTGGTATATATTATGGCATCTAGAGAAGAGTTAAATTATAGATTTTTTTGCAGTTTTGTCTTGATCTAATAAGGTTAGTAGTATCATAAACATATAATAATCAAAATAGCATAGTTTTAGTTTGGCCATTATCCAGAATGATATAAATCAGTTTTAAACGTCTTACATACATCTTTCTTCGTTTTAGAACATCTTTCTTCGTTTTAGAACATCTTTCGTCGTTCGCAGAAACGTTAACGGCCATGTCTTTTCATCTGAGGCACACTGAGTATAACTTTTGCTGATTTCTTTGTATGGTCAGGAAGTTTTGTTCCGAATCCCCCGGCTGTTCCGAAACACCCCGTTTTACGTTATTACTTTTTTGGCTGGAATCAACCAAATGTACAGAAACTTAGTAAAAATATTGCTAGGTAGGTGGCGCTGCAAACAGTGAGACATTTTTTTCCATTTGCCATTGCCCCAGTATTTCAATTTGCCTCACAGTCCTTTTTTTCATTTCAAAACATATTGAGAATGACATTTCATTAATTTCGACTTTCTTAAAAATCAAGAAAAAGGACCACACATTTTTGACTCATTAATTGGTACAACATGGATAACATTTCATGTATTGGTTTCAATTTATAAGTAAGGAAAGTATAAATACTTTTCCAATACTACATAAACTACACTTTTTCCAGAGTACATTTACTGATTCACGCTTGTTTAGTGTATTAAAGGAAGAAAATGAACTTTGATAGAACATAGAAAGATTTATTTTGAAGAATGCATTCAAGTACGAAAAATAGAAAAATTATAATTTGATGCTTCAGAAGGAGAGAAAATTTTCTCTACATTGAACACGTCAGAGGAAAATTTATAATTTTATAAAGCAAGTCTCGTTTTCTTACGATGTTGATTATGTTTTATGTTCTTAAGCATCTTTGAAAGAATTCCTCCTGGTAACAGCTTGAAGTCAAATCAATAGATCCATTCAAGTGAAGAGAAAGATTTCTTTTACAGAATCTGAAAAGTTTTAAACGAAAAATATAAGCTAATAAAGACAAAGAAGCGGAATTTTGTCAAACTGGGACGCTTTTGTGATATGTTTAAGGGAGCTTACTATATATATAAAGCTGAAAGTTTGGAAATGAAGGCATTATTATCTTCGTTGAATTATCAAATTCACGAAAAGTGAGTGTTCTTACATGAGGAATGATTCTCAGAGGAGTTGTCTTTAACATTTATTCAACGTTTCAGTTGTTAAAAATGGAATTTATGATTATTAAGCTGGCAGGAGCAATAATACTAAGTAGAGGAATTCGAAACATTACATGTGACGCAAAAGGAGCATAAGACAAATGCAACACTGCCACAGAGAAAATTAGTTTTAAAAAATAGAAATATTAATAGTCAGAGGTGTGAGAAAACAAGACATATTGCGTACTATTTAGAAATATTACCACAAGCATGTAAAAAGTTGGAATACTCTTTTATGTTTCAATATCTTATTGAAAGTCTTAATACTGTTTGAAATGCTTCGGAGGAGGGACCAAATCTATTCAAATTCTTACATCTTGCTAACGTATTCTTTGAAATAACTTAGGGTCAGTTTGAGTAAAGGGTAACACGATTGAGGAGCAATTTATCAAAAGGAAACGTATCCATTTTTTTAAAAAGAAAAACTCGGTTTTTCGCATTTTCTATATCTTTCTCAGTTGGTTTTAATAAAACAAGTCCCAACAAATCAAATCCATAGCTGTTAAAGAGCAAAGTTAGGCGTTTCGATCAAAAGGTAACAAACCCATCCCTAACCATTCCTAACGTCATTTCACTGTATTTAGTCATTGTCTTAAAGATGATTTTCTTGCTTTTATTACGTTTTTAACCGACTTCGAAAAAGGAGGAGGTTCTCAATTCAAAGCGTATACTTTTTTTTTGTTTGTTCGCACATAGCATCCGATCTACTGAACCGATTGGGACAATTTTTTTTAATCGATAGGAGATGGTGTAACTTAGGTACCATGTACTCATATGACGATATTTGTTCACTAGAAAAAAAGTTATGATCGAAAAACTAACATTTCATGTCATTTTAAACAATATGTGCTATCGTAAATCCTTACTTCAATCAGCGTCCCGATGGTCAAGTGGTTAAACGCGTCGGGTTGAAGTTCCTGATGGAATGAGATCGAGTCCAGGTCTGCAAGTTTTTTTGAACAACTACATGGTTTTTTAACAATTTTGATTATTTTAAGTGCATTTACACTAAAAAGAATGAAATAAAATATTCTGGAAAGAAATAGAACCGACTTCAGTTGGAAATTGCTCTAAAAAGTAAAAAATAATTTTTTTCTTTGAACACTATCGAAACTACTTTTAAACATAAGCTTTGAAGTCGGCGCGAAAACAATGTATAGAATTATACGCAACTACAATTCAACTATAAATATAAATTTTAATGGATTCATTACCACACATTCGTGTAATAGTACAAATATTCCGCTTTTAATTTTCAATGGTTTCTCTGAAAAAATGTTGGCAAAATATGGTTAAATATCATTTTGCCTATCGTTTTTGCGCCGACTTCAAAACTTATGTTTAAAAGTAGTTTCGATGGTGTTCAAAGAAAAAAATTATTTTTACTTTTTAGAGCAATTTCCAACTGAAGTCGGTTCTATTTTTTTTCAAAATATTTTATTACTTTGTTCTATTCTACTACAACCTACATTTTATAAAAAAAATCATTTTGATAAGCACATACACCATAAAATATTCTTACTTTCTGATCCCGAAACATAGAGTTATGAAGTTAATATTATCAAAGCCTTTTATGTTCTAGTAGATCCATAGACATTTGATTCACCCAATTTTAATTTTAAATGCATCAATATGAAGAAGTGATGAATTAGAGTTTCGGTGAAATGAGAACTATCATCTTTTGAGTTTTCGTTCAAGACGGCACATCGGATTTTTTTTGAACAAAACGGCACAGATCCACAATTAAAATTGTGATATTTTATTTCTTATTGATTTTTTATTTCTTATTGTGGGTCGTAATCTGTTACGCCTTTCTACTTAGTTGCGTATCCGAAGAATATGATAAGAATATTTTATTGCTCCCCTAATTAGTTTTTCCCCCTCCTGAACATTTTTGGAAAATAAATATTTTCCCTTTTGATAAATTGGTCTTCAATTTCAATGTTTCAACTTCAGATCCTCCTCTTTACAACGCAATCAGACACAAATTTTATGCATTGTGTCCAAGTATCATTTTATGAGAGTACTGACCCAATCGTGTTTTCTTTCACTCTAGAGATTAGGGGGCATAGCGAAACAACCCATCAATTTCTTTATGTGGTTGAAGTACTTGGCGAATCAAACGATGCGAAATTAATTTAAAGGCTTTTGAAGCTCTACACTAACAATATTTAATTTGTAGACACGTGGGACTAAAATGTAATTTCGAATTATTATAAAAGCAAAAAATGTATGCATAAGAAAAACTATATGTTGAATTCCTGTAATGTACACAAAAGTGTCATTTACATTCAAAAAGAAACAGGAAGATACAGGTCCGTCATTTAGGGGGGACAAAGGGGGGAAAGTGCCTCCCCCTGACTTTGGGAAATCAATGTATTTGCATGTAAGTAGACGTGGTTTTTGTTGTTTTCCGACGAAATTGCATTGCGTCAGCACCCTTTGACACCCTTAGAAAAACTTGAAATGATGTGCCTGGTCAGAGAGAACTTACTTGTTTCCATTTTTCCGAAGATTACATTGTTTTTGCATGAAATGTAAACACCTGAATTGTACTTAAAAAAAGCTCTCAAGGTGAAATTACTAATTAAATGTTTTGGTAACATAACGCGTGATAAATAAAACAATTGAAATCGGTTAGATCGGATTTTTCTACTTGCCGGAGATGAAACTGTAAGATCACTACACTTAAAAAACAAATCTTCTTACAATTTTCTATAATTTTCATCTATCTCGTTTTTCCTTCGTATTAATGCTTAAAAATTTTATGTTATATGTTAAGTCTCGATAACTCGAAGTCCCATGGGACTGGTTAAAAGCTTCGAGTTATTAGTAGTTCAAGTCAAAAGAAGTTCCGAACCTCTTCTCAAGAGTTTAAGATACAATTAAAAACTCGAGATGAAGGTTTAATCGAGTTATGAGGTTTCCAGACTGAACTGTATTAAAAGGAAAAACAAAAGTAAATAAGTTATTCTACAATTCATGCATGTAAAGATAATTTTGGACCATCCATGTGTGTGTTTGTCTATTTATATAAGTTGTAAAGTTTGACATCGCACAATTCATGCAATTATATTTACTGAGTTATTTTCCAACTAGAACGATAGAGAAAATAAAGTTTATCTTTCGATTGCTAAGCATTTTAAACTAAAATTAAATATTTAATTAATTTCTCGTTCTTGCTTTACTGCTCAAACTTCAAAGACCATTTTAATTAAATTTCCCTCATTTGTAAGTTAATATCTGACAAATAATAATCATTAATTGCCTTTGTGTATTAAACAAAATTACTGCCTCAGAAACACATCTTAGTTTATAAGCATTAAAATCGAACAACTTAGTTATGCTTTACTCGTTTAATGATTTATTTAGAGCAACCTCTTATTTTGTCCCGGATGTGAACATTAATTAAATTCTTATTCATTAATATGATTGAACACGCATTACAGCTGCTTAAATGAATTGACAAGAAGCGCGTGCAATGATTTCTCTTTTAAAACCCCCGCACATATTCCTTATTTGATATTTATTTACCTTTAAATGCTATCTTTTACTTTGTAATAATTTCCTCTTTGGCAGGCCCGTCACAGAATGGAGATTAATATTGCGGCAGCTTGTCAAAACCGTGGCGTATTTTAGAATTCAAATGAGGAAGAATAAATATTTTGAGAAACGCCATTGGCTTCGAAAATTCTGATACAGCTCTGGAGAGAGGCTTATTTTAGAAATTGCGTGGCACTCTCGCCTTTCCTGATGCAGTCCTCAAATATTACTCAATTTGAAATTAATTGAAATCGCTACTTGTGTAGGAAATTTACGCAGGCTTGATCACAGATATCATGTCAGTTTTAGCCAAGTTTGCTTAATAGTTCGTTGTGATTAATAGATTATATTTTGAGAGATTTCAGACTTAAATGAATTGCTGTATCTTCGATGCGAATGTTGAATATCGAGCTGTGTTTCGTGTATTGAGCACAATAATGGAACTGGAGCGGATTTAATTAACATTTATTAATTGTAAAATGTTGGATTCTTGCATGTAGTGAGTCAGATTAATTATAGTTTCTGTTCATTGCTAGTTTCTCTATGCCTATGATGCTCACGTCACAAAGAATATGAGAATTGCTCTTGTTTGTTTTCACTTTTTAGGAAAACAATCTGCTTAATTATAATTGATAGATTGAGATTATAACTTAAGACTGAGCGAAACAATATATTTTTGATTTTTTTTGAGAAATTCTTACTTAATACCGTTATTGTGGAATCCCATTTAAGAAATTACCGAGTACCGGTATTGTATTTTTGGTCTTGTTGCAATCATTAATCACAAGCTAACTCTTGTTATTATTGCTTTGTTCTAGGCAGGCTGATAATTGTGGGTGTGCTGTTACACTTTTCCAACTGCATCGTAATTTGGTTTAAAGTCCGACTTCCGCTGTACACACGCACGATAAGGGACCGTTAACAACAAAGCAGGACATTCACCCAAAGAAAGGACAAGGGCAGAAGAAAGTCCCAATCCGCAGTCAGATTTATCTGAGAACTAGACAAGGTGGCCGGGTATGCTTCCTTCTATTTGACTGTATTAGAATTGAAAGCTGAAGCTTAAATTTCCGGGATCGAAGTGCAAATACTTGCATAAAAATATCTCAGCCACACAAATGGATTGAGCACTCAGCAATTTGAAATTGATAGTTGTAACAAAGCAACAGTATATTAAATTTAATTTTATATAGCTTCTATAGCATTTGCTCTCTCATTCAACAAAATTTATTTTATTTTCTTTCAAGTGAAAAATGTTTAATACTTTAACATTCATATACAATGCAAATTGCGTTGTTTTTGTTTCTTGTAACAGCTAAAAATATCTACTAACATTTATTATTAAACGTTTTCGTTCTAAGTATAGCTTGACAAACAACAATGCAAAACTAATAATCAAAAGACAACGTTTCTGAGAGCAAGACTGTTTCATGTTTACGCTCTGTACTAGTTTATTTGAAAAAACACTTCTTTCAGATATCAAAATACTCCACGTACTTTTGCTACAACTAGGAAGCTAGTGCGTAATTTATATCAATGACATTACTTTCACTACAGTATATATTTGATTAGTTTCCTTCACATTCGACTTCACCCCTTTTGCGATATTCTTATTGGATTCAGGATACACCTTTGTTTTCTTCCTTTGACTATGAATTGATAATGGTTATGCTAATTTTAAAAGATTTACATTTAAAGTATTTAAGATGATGTTATTTTGCTAGAACACCATGTTTTAAAATTAAAAAATAAATAAAAAAAATTTTTATTGATTAATTTTTAAAGAAGAATATTTTTTTGCTTTATAAATGCGAGAAATTCAATATTTATTAAAATACATTTAAGTGTCAATTTTTTTTCAAGTAAATTATAAATTTGTTTTGTGAAACAACACAATGACGCTACAATGCAAAAAATTAACTGCTTTTTTTTACAATATAATACTGGCAGCAGAGGCTCCAGTTTAAAACTAAAATGCACAGTATTAAACTGTAAAATTGGCACTTTTACAGTTTATTACTATAAAGCAGCAATTTTACAGTTTGTTAGTGTAAAATTAATAATTTTACAATTTATTACTGCAAACTTAGGAATGTTTGCAATTCGTTACTATAAAGTATTATAATGTAAAAACATCTATTTTTTCGAGTGTTGCAAATTTATTTTGTAAACGGCCTTTGGTTTTTTCCAACGTACCTTTCATTTATTTTCGAGATAGCACAAATATGACGGCAGAGTTACAGTGACGTCACTACAGTTAGAATTGTGACATGTAAGAAAAGTCACGCTGTTACATATTTGTGATGCGTTCAGGAGGACTTCACTGAATCGTCGTTGCAGCGATTAGTTTTTGACCAGTTTACTCTATGACATTGTCAGATGTCTCTGCAATGTCACTTCATGAAATTTAAGAAAGCTCACTGAAATCTGACTTTGCGACTTTTGCACAGAACGCTGATGCTTTTCTATAACTTAGTAGTAATGTTTCTTGACCGTTATGCATCGGGGAGCTTTATGTGACCGTCACATGACTTTTACATACAGGTACCCGTTTATTCACTGCATTTATTTCTGTTAAGTTTCATTCACCTATTTTTCTTTCTGAGAATTTCCATTCATGATTATTCCAGTAATATTTGCCAGTAACGCAATTGTAGTATGTTGGTTATGTACGTAAGTTTCTTTTTTTGTTTTAAAAAGATATTTACTGGTCAAATAATTAGTTTCTAGAGAAAACTAAAACTTCCTATCTCAATGAAAATTAGTTTTCGATCAAAAAGCTAATTATTTTTTTCCAAGCTTGAACGTATGAGATTTTCAGTAAAATTAACAAGTAAACAAACGATACAAAAAGCTTTATATTTACTCAACGACATTGTATCAAAATACGAAGAAAGGCACAAATTAAACTTGCAGTTACGCTTTTTAAATTAAACAAAATTTAGCAATTTAACCAAAGAATGAATTCCTAGATAATTCTGCTTTGTTTCACACTGTTTGTTTAAGTAACAATTTCCTCGTATCAGGTGCGAAATCATCTTCTTTTGTAAAGAAGCAGTAGGAGGTAAGCATCTTATTATGTGTAGCAAATTATTTTGTCGGTATTAGGAGATACTTTTTCAATTTTTTTAAAAGAAAAGTTCTGATAGTAAGAAAAACACGCGTGATTTTTTTTTCTTAGCTTCAGTTATTTAGAGTAAGTTAGTTATGATTTATTTTTATAAAACGCGTAAAGCAATATCTAGTAAATTTCAATAAAAATATTCAGCTGCGAAAATGAAAGGAAATAAATTCATGCCAGGAACCATCCTGGCATAATACCCAGTGAAGGTAATTGAACAAATGTACAAATGCACAGTATACTGCCGTGGTAAGTGCAAAAGTCATATCTGCAGACGAGTTTAAATTGAGAAATCGCCCGTTTAAAGTTTTGAGTCTCAATGTATTTGATTTATATGCAACTTATTCAGAATTTTTTCTAAATACTTCCCATGGACAAATGACCATAAAACATTGTATTTAGGTAAAATATGTGACAAGGAACCACCTGGTGACTGTAATTCAATTCTGATATTAAGTGCAGGTACGATTTTTGTGTATAAATAAAATGCCCAAGATTATGTGAATTAACTGAATAAGTGATGTGCAAAGTTTATCATAACGTTGCAATGATCTGCCCATCATTAGGTGGGGGGCACCTAATCACTCTCAAATTGGTTTGTGTTGTTGCAGGCATAATACAGTTTCTTATCTGAATTAAAGTACTTTTGAATCGCTTCTTGAGTTCACTGAACATCGAGGACTCGCAATGGGTCATATCAGGAAGTTAAGGAGCTTATCGAACTACATAATGAATTTTGGGAATAAGCTGAACAATCGTATATGAATAATGATTATCAAGTTATATTTAGTAAAATGTGTGAAGTTGAATTTGCTATTTACACTGGCATAGCTTGAATTTCAATAATGATTGTCAAATAGTCGAACTCATTCCCTCTAACGGAATGCATAACATATTTTTTTGCAAGCATTTCAAGCAACTATTCGCTCTGAGTGTATGAAAAGCATATTTTTCAATAAGACTCAAACACAGAAGAATCATAAATTTATGATAAAAAAAAGAAAAGAAAAGAAATCTACCTCAGTCACAGTAGCTCTTGAGCTTTGCCAACTGTTCAATAGACGATGCAGCGTACGATTTGAGGGCAATTAATTTTTGTTGACGAACTTGAGCAAGCGCATAACTGGAGATTTTAGTAACATGTCAGCTCAGAATAATATACATTTTTGAATTGCATATCGTCGCCTCAGAACAACATTGTATACCTCGCCACTTCCAGGATTGGATGTTATACTGTTGCTCTTAGGCGATGATGTCATTTGGTACTAATTGTTTTCCAAATGTATATCTTGTCGTCTTTTTAAAAATTGCTCGTCCTGTATGTCATAAATCTTATAAGGTGGGCTGCCCAATATTAATAATTGGTGCTCAGTTGTAGCTCTAATGACAAAATGTGTAGTAATCTTTTTTATTCAAAACCTGCCTGGAAAAACACAATAGAACTAAAGTTTAAGGAGATGCGTAGAAGCAGTAATGCGTTTACTAATCTATCCGCCAGGAGATTTTGTACAGAAGAAAACGTAAACAATGAATTGAATGTCGACAACCATGAATCTTTGTGAGCAACATTTAAAGAAAAGAGGACATCTAAAGTACTGACGGACCATGATGACCTAGCAGCAATTCATATCAGCGTTTTTTAGGTGCAGAAGTTAATAAAGAAACAAGTGTAAAAGAATTTAGATGAGTATATTCCCCCCCCCCCCCCAATTTTTTACCAACTGTGCCAATTTAATTCTGTAAAAAGGGAGGTTTTTGGGGTAAATAATTGTTTTCTTCCGCCTCCCCCCTCCATAGATGTAAAATAAAACTGTATATCTCTGAATATTGATGGATTTCGTCCTTCTATCTTTTTATACATATAGTTCAGGCTAGTGTCCATTGAAATGTCATGATACCTAAAATTTATATATACAGGGTGTCCTCTCCAATCATGGACCAATAGCTAATTTTTAAACCGTTAGAGATAAGCATAGAGTTTATTTAGGAAAAAATCTCCAAATTAGGAAAGGAATTTTGGGTCCATTCAATGTTTTTCAAAAAATCAAATTTTGAAAGAGTTACGAAATTTAAATTTTTATACAGCCCCCCAGTCCTATCAATCATATTTAGTAAAACATTCTTGACACTGTAACGTTTAAAACTAAAAAAAAATCACTCTTCTACCACAAAAATTGACCGAGTTATGACGTTTTGAAAAATCAAGATTTTGAAGGATTTCGCATACGGTCCCTTAACCCTTTATCTACTGACGGTACTTATAAGTACCAATCACTTTAAAAAGCTATAGCACAACAACCATAACTCACATTTTGAATCTACATTGTAGAAATACTCTTTTAACTCTCCTTTTTTCAAGATAGATAGCACTAGTTGTTCTAGGTTGATGAATTTTGCCAGAAAGAAAGCTATTTTCTAGCACACATCCTGAATTTTTGCTGTCACTTTGCACGGATTGCTGCTCTCACCTTTTTCTGGCTACAAATATATAATATCAAACGAAAGGTAAGTGTTTTATTTTTTTTACTCATTCTGTATTGTCTTAGAACATTATCCACCCAATTCTTATAAGATATCAGTTTATGTAATGTGAATAGGGGTTGAATTATTCGGTGGTACTTATAAGTACCGCCAGTACACGTAGCACTTTTTTGAGCGAGGGAGAAAAATTTGCTTTCATCTTGTCCGTGCTATCTATGGTATTTCAGTTTGGTATAATATAATTATGGAATTATAATATAGCAATATGTTTTGATATTCTTTTTAGATTTCAATTATATATATATATTTTTTTAATTATAAATTTATTTGTTTTTTACTAACACTCTCAAGGGCAATCAAAAATGTTAGTATTGAGCGTAAATTTGCTTTTGCATTCCGCAAAGAAAAAAAATGTTAGATTTTTTTTATTGTGTGTGTATGTGGGAAAATATGATGCACTTGACACAAAAAATTTTCAAGTAATAGTAAAAATATTCTATTCTTTTTTTAGAACACCCCGAAAGAAAAGTCTCACCATTCAGAAGACTTTGGATGTCTGGAAAGACCTTCCATCAGAAGGTAGTGATATCCATGAGGATTCATCTGATGAAGAATTGCAAGATAGTATATTACAGCATTTTTCGTCAGATTTGGAAGATGTTGACTCAGTAACGGAAGAAGACTATGAGTGCAGTGATAAGCAAAATCAGGAGTCAAGTTCTGTGCATATAGAGAAATGCGCGATGAGAATATGCCGTCCCTTGCATATAAGCGCTGCCTTACTAAGGGATTACTTACAAAAGCGAAAACTCAACCAAAGCGAAAAGGGAGACCTAAATCTAATGGAGAAGCGCACACTATTTGCGCAAAAAAAGAGAAGAAAGAGAAATTTGTCTGTTTCCAATGATGTTCGATTAGAAAATTGAGAATGCCATTGACCAACATTCGTGTCGGCTCGAGTACGTTGTGAATCAATGTGCGATAAAAAATATTTAGTCAAAACCCCATTCAAAATGCTCAACTTGTGATGTATTTTTATGCGTAAATGAAAAAAAAATTGCTTTTATGTTTACCATTACTTGTAAATTTTTCTACTTTCATAATGTATAAAATAAAATTTTCAATTTGATCATTTCTTTGCTTTTAATGTTTTTTTTTTGTTATTTACCTATTTAAAGAGGTCAAATTTCAATAGAAATATCATCCGTAATTTTTTTCTATTATGAGGAAACTGTTGCATAGTGTACTGACGGTACTTTTAAGTACCACTTTAATTAATTGGTTCTTACAAATTAAATTTCGCACCGGGGATATTTTTTTCCTTGGATATCCTTTAACTAGCAGTAAGGCAGCTAAAATAAAATATATTTATGCAGAAATTTTCCGTAGTTCATAATGCAGTAAATAAAGGGTTAAGTGATCTCTCGATGACGTCATGAAATAATGCAAAATCTTGATTTTTCAAAACGTCATAACTCGGTCAATTTTTGTGGTAGAGGAGTGATTTTTTTTTAGTTTTAAACGTTACAGTGTCAAGAATGTTTTACTAAATATGATTGATAGGACTGGGGGGCTGTATAAAAATTTAAATTTCGTAACTCTTTCAAAATTTGATTTTTTGAAAAACATTGAATAGACCCAAAATTCCTTTCATAATTTGGAGATTTTTTCCTAAATAAACTATATGCGTATCTCTAACGGTTTAGAAATTAGCTATTGGTCCACGATTGGAGTGGACACCCTGTATATAAGACATTTTTTGGTGGTTTCTATATGAATTTGACCTGCTGATTCCGAATCCGTTGAGTGCCAGACGCTAAACCTTGAGCATTTTTGTCAAAATGGCAAAAACCAATATGGCTGCTATAAAAGGTATGAAGCAAATTTATGGAAACGTACGTGCAATTAAACATATTTTACATGTAAAAATGATTGTACTCTTTAGTCA